>VOPJ01013055.1:0-69259 GCA_014673585.1 Semibalanus balanoides | reverse complement strand
TCTCCCCTTAGCCTCCTATATTGCAGTGAAAACATGTTCAATGTCTTGAGTCGTTCCTCATACTCAATAGTCGCGAACGTCGGATGCGTTTAGTAGTGTTACATTATTTTATGATTCATGATTTTGCATGTGGTTTTTGTGTGGGTTCAAGAATGTTTCAATAAATGACATGTTTGCACCCAGTATTATCTAGTAGCCTTGGTCCGCACCTCGCGAGGTACTGTACCTATTCTCCGTTTAATAAGTACTGCTGCAAATTATATCACGAGCGAAACGTAATAAAACGCCCGCAATAACCATTCATTATCTCGTTTGTTAGTTATAAACATTTGGTGCAATAATTATGTTTGTATGATAAATTGCTAAATTTTGGTTTGGAAGAGCATGAACCTCCCAACATGAGGTGGACACATTTAATTTTATTTCCTGCTATTTTGATTTTTAGCCCAAAACTGTCTTTAGCCCAAAGTACATATTTGGATGGGCAGCCATGGATGATTAACAAGAAATTCATTTTTAACTCTATCTATGCTGATGGTTATGCTCCAGACAACACACACGAAACTGGACTTCAAGTAGCAAAGGATCAATATACAGAATCATTACACAAATGCATTGCATTTGGTAAAGAAGCGAAGCCGAAATGCAAATCGGGTGGTTCTGCTTGTGGGAAGTTGAAGTGCAGCAATCATTTTGATCAGCCCTACCTATGCGTCCAGAAAGGAGGTTTTATCGCTCCGAACATGTCAGCTGGAATTTCCCCAGCAGTGAAGAAAGGAAGTGTGTTTCCCACGTATACAGCTAACAGTAAATATGCTGAGTTTAGCTATGCATTTGCAGGGAATTTAATCGCCAGGGCATTAGGCCTTAGGTCCCAAATGGAGGTGCGCCCTGATTTTGATAAGCATATCAAGCGTAACGATGAAGCGCTTATCCAAAGCATGGCCAGTCTGACAGAATCATTTGGCGTTTTTAAATTGTTGCCGAAAAAATGGACAGCCAAGGACTTTGATGCCCTTGTACATTCAGTGTATTCACGACACTGTTCGAAGACCGTTTTTAAATATGACCATCCGTTTGACTATCGTTCAATTGCCAATACGTTTAGCGCCTTTGGTGACGTTGGATATACCTTGGCTCTTGATGAACCTGCTGCTGCCTATGTTGCAAGAGAGCGCGCAAACCAATGGATGGTCGGTTATTCACAACTGACGGGCCCCTGTCAGATGATCTCTCATTACGATATATATAAAATTATGAAAACTTACAGATGCTCCGAAGTAACATTTAAATGCAAAGGACCAAGACCAAGGTGCCGAAATTTCGGTTATGTTGATCATGACTGTAGATGCACATGTGCGCCTGGCTTCGCTGGAGAAAACTGTGAACTGTTTCGCGGAAATCCTTACCCTCGAGCTCTGAAGGCCATGTGTTCCGCCACCGTCGCGTCTCCCGTAATTCTCGACTTGAGCGATGCCAATTTTCACGTAGAAAAGAAAGCGCGAAAAATGGAGAAAGACGACGATGCGTACGACCTGAACTCGTTCGGTATCGGTAACGGCATCGGTTTCTACAGTCAGTGGTGTACGATAGTCATTCAGGCATTCGGCGATAAACGACCAGTTATTGAGCCGATAGCCAATCTGTTCACTCCTAGCTCTCCCTACACCATGGTGATCGGCTCATCACCGTTCAAAAATAATTTCCAGGATTGCAGCGGTCTAGTGACCGCCCAGGTGCTCTACAGCAACCCGCTTAAGCGTCGTGTGATCTGCTTCAGTAGCATATATGTAGAAGATGCGCCGCAGATTCGACCGAACCGCTCTGACTCGAGTATCGACATCACCTGGACTTGGACAATCAGCCCGGAGACAATGACGCCCAGCGTCTTCCATATCAAGCTGGGTATCACTTACGAACCAATGCCTTCCAAGCTGCTGCGCGTATTCCCGTCAGAACGCGAGGCAATCAAGTTCTTGAACAACGAGGCGGGTGCGATGCGATCAATTGGAGGCGTGAATGGTGGTGCGATCGCCGGCTCCGTGGTAGCTGTGCTTCTGTTAGGTGGTGTTGCTGGTGGACTCTACTACTTCCAGAAGAAGAAGTTGGACAGCGAGGAGGCCGGGCTTATGGAAGAGATTAAGGAAGATTAGTTTGTTTTCAGTTGCGGATAAATGCTAAGTTTCCGTGAACTTATGTTTAACAATGCTTCATGTGGTACGTGAAACAATACACCGCTCATTTTGGTACTCCTTAAGTCGAGTGATCAATCCCAGTGTTGGCACGGTGTCAAAAGGAAAGCGGTGGATTGAACACAAACCAGGATTTTATTTTGGGGTCAGAGCTTCGAGTACGCCCCTCCCCCTCCTCATCGATCATTGGCACCATTTAACTATATTTCAAACACGGCTCATGAGCTGTGGTACATTATGGTACTGGGACATTTCACGATATTTCATCCATGGGGTAACACTCATGTCACCGTTTTTGACCAAAATTGGTTGACGGGTTAATCTGGGTCGCTAAAACGAGCTGTGAAAGTTTTACCACAATCCCAACTACAGGGTACCTCGTATGGTGCTGAGTTTTGACATTGCTATGACCCCTGGAGGTCAATCCATGTGGCCAATGACAAAATATATTGTATATAATTATATCAGTTCATACATAACTCGACAAAATTAACAAACGAAATACCATGACCTTTTCCTCGAAGATATGAAGAAAAAAATCAAAAAGTTATTCAAAATTAAGTTATTATTTCGTAATATTTCGGCCACAGGCCTTTATCAAACAGTCAACATTTCGATTCGATGATACGTATCGAAATGTTGACTGTTTTGATAAAGGTCTGTGGCCGAAATATTACGAAATAATAACTTAATTTTGGATAACTTTTTGATTTTTTCATGTCTTCGAGGGAAAGGTCATGGTATTTCGTTTGTTAATTTTGACAACTATATTCCTCGCACAAGCACTAAGCTCTATTAAACACTTTGAACATAACTCGACAAGCTCTACTTACATGATAAACCCGGCATTGACTGGGTTAACAGGGTGGGGTTTTTTACCCCCCCCTGATGAACTTTTGCAATAGCTCAAAAATAAGTAGTGCTATCAACATGAAACTTCGGGTACCTTCTCCTAAATTGGTCTTACGTCCTCTGTGTGAAAATGAAGCAATTTCATAGGAATTTGTATTTCGGAATTAGCAAATTGAATGACGTCACTACAAACGGGTTTGACACAAAAATTATATGAACTTAAGCATGCCGTACACATGTCATATTTTGAGCAAAATGAAATCAAAATTTTAAGATGCAAATAGAAAGGGCTACTAGATGGCTATCTCGGATTTTTTAAAGATATACAATGACTCCCAAAAATCACAAACTGATGATTTTGGGAAAATGTTTACAAAATATTTTGTTTTCATAAATATTAAAAACTGGAATAAATGTCAGAGAGTCACATATGTGCAACTACCATGCCCAATTTAAAAATGATATTACCATTTTGTACTGACTTATGGCAGCTAAGGTATGGGTAGGTAACTCATGACGTCATATTTTGAAATTGCCCTTTTGGCTTTTATTTACCAGATAAAGACAAATAAATGTCAGTGGTGTCAAGAGACACAACTGGTCCAGAAGCATGTTTTTTTATTTATACTTTTTTCAATTTCAAATATTGCTCTTATGTGACCTGATATTGACCTTACCTTGACACTAACTTCACGTATATGGCGTCAGGTGGTTATATGACTATGACCATCGAATCCCACGCGTACAATAATCCATAAAACACGTATTGTATGACTTTCGTAGATATATTACGCATATTGACCTATTGTGACCTGACCTTGACCTGTGTCAATAATTTCACTCCAGGAAGGTGCTTACCACCCCCTTATAAAAATGTATACAAACCTTAGGCAACTTCTTGAACAAGCGTTTCTTCTTATTTAATTCAGTGTCCGTTTATTCAAAGCGTGAGCTAGCGTTATGCACTAAACTAAAGGCATCGAGTATAAAGTGTGTTTAAGTACGCACCAGCTGTTTTACTGCTGCTTAACAGTGTCGGAGCAACTCCATTTGGTGCCCCATAACACAGGGAGATCTATAATTTTTTTATTTATTGGGGGGGGCATAAATTTCTACATGGTGTATTTACAACAGTGTATTGACGAGTGGAAGGGGTATCAAGCGCATCGTCATCCGTCAGCCGAAGAGTTATTGTATGCCGCGGGGATAGGGCGTAGAGAGGAGGCCGTGAGTCTCAGCGTGCGTCTGCAACTGTACGTTAGACCGTTCTTTTTGCAGGGGTGGGCAATGATGGTTGACCTTTTAACCCACGCACTGCAGGGGTGGGTGATATCCGCCCCCCCCCTCTCAGCTTTAGTCAGGAGGTAGCGGAAAACGGCGGCGCGCGCAGCGGCCGCCAAATTTTCGTACACCTGTTTGGGATCAATTACCCACACTTTTGGAAAAGTTTTGATTGAGTGTCACTAGTCAGGGCTCACAAGTCCATGTCGAAAGTGGGACGCGCACCTTTTAAAAATGGTTCTTGCGTTCGTGCCAAAGCCACAGTCTTTTTTCGAATGAGTATTTGAAATTTGCAGAATATCATAAGAAAAAGTAATCAGATACGCTACAATTCGTTTATCTCGGAATTTTTTCGTATACGGTGACCAAGGTCAGGTCAAATCTTCCCTGACCTCCCCATTATAGAGTGATGGGAAATATAACAGAATGCTTCCCTTTCATAAAGAATATGCATCTGGATCAGGCTAATTCTTTCAGAATCAAGCACCTATTTTAGCTCATTCTAATGATCCAAGGTGCAATTGTTGCTCAGTGGATCTCTAACAAGGTCACTGAGGTCCTCTGAGGTTCATCAGCAATGATTTCGCTAATAACTCTTGATAGAAAAGAGAATAGAGACGATTAGTTGACAGCCAATGTGTTCCGTCTTAGTCCGGACCGCGTTGCCGCCATATCCAACCATGACCCTACCTGGGTCACCAAATTGCACCTTGATCCTGAGGTAAATTTTGAAGTTGCACTCTACAGTTGTCACGTATATAGCTTTTCAAAGCGCATCAAGTGAGAACAAAACGATGGCGTAAATGTTTACCTATCTTCTTAGGTTGACATGCTATTCACGAAAAACTATTTTGCCTACAAACACAGTATGTTTTGACCTTTCATGACCTCTGGAGCCTAACTATTGATCTGAGATCAATTTTGAGGACATACATGCGATTGCAAATTTTAATGGCTACGATTGTCTCTCTAATTGGTTTGCTCCTAGCGTTTCATGTTTTACGCAGATATCGGGGGTTTCTGAAAGAGTCATAAAATGAGTCCTAAACCGGAAAATCTGACCTTTGGTGACCACCTGGTGACCTCAATTGTGACCTGATCCAAGAGACTAAAAATATTTCGATAGAGCTTGCCTAGAGCTATCTAATCGTTTTCCGCTTGTTCGCTACGTTATGCGTAGTTTTTGGAGATCTCACGGGGGCGGGCGGGAAATCAACCCCCCCTGCAGTTCGTGTTCGGCGCGAACCCCCTGCAGTGCGCGGGTTAAGGCCACGGTCATAGCCCCTTCCCCCCTGGATCCGCCTCTGCATAAGCAAATCACCTTTGCCTTAACACAATGCATTATTTTATCAAATGAATCCCAGATTTGAAACCAGCGTCACAAAATGTCCTAGAAACTGCCAGAAGCCAAAAGAGTCATCTGAGATTTTGGGAGGTCGGGGATCTCGGTTTACCTCTGAAAAGGTCAATCAAGGTCACGATCTCGGTGGGAACCATAAATTGTACATGGTAACATCTCTGCATATGCTCCTGAACAACAAACACTCCGAAACTGCATATGTTATAGGTAAGCATCGATACTTCGGGACGCCATTTGCTCCTGACATGACCTTGATACATGTTATAGGTCACAGGTCATGAGAGGTAGAAGTTCCAAATTGTCAGAGTATGTGTCATATTTTCCAATAGTAGGGTACTGACAATTTCATCGCGATCGGTTGATAACTACGTGAGTTATGCTGGAAAAAACGTAGGGGATGGCATCCCCTGCACTGGCGAGGGTTAATACTTAATCATGGCCGATGAGAGATCATTGATTGGAACTTCAGGAAGCAACAATGACGATTGACGACAGCTGTGAGCTGTCAATCAATGCAGAAAAAGCGTGAGTTAGCCAAAGGCCAAACATACGTGATACGTACTGCTATCCGACAAATCCCTAACCGGCCGGCAGGCCGTTGGCCTGTCAGGTAGGCTGTGCCGCTCGACATGGCTGTAATGCGGAACAGCAAGCTTAGACAATCTGTTAGGTCTAGGGAAGAGCGGCTAAGACTAAGAGTATCAGGCGGTAAAAGTACGCACCAGCTGTTTCACCTGGTTAGCAATTTCGTAGCAACGTCATTAGGCACTGTCTGGTAAAATTACAAACCTCTGAAGCGGTCATAAAGGTTTGGTAGGTGTATTTTTAATAGTGGTGCAAGATTCGGAAATTTTCCAAATCATGTCCGATCCTAAGTCCGATGGACTTAGGATCGGACTTAGGATTAGAAAATAGGCAATGTTGACCGAAAAGTGTCCGATGAGTTCAAGAGTCCGAAAATAGTCAAATTTTACAGCATCCTATACATAGCCAAGTTGCGTGTTATACTTCATTTTATGTCCACAATTACCATCAAATCATCTTCCCTTCGATTTCCCATTTAAATACATCAGTCATAATAACACACTTTGCTAGAAAACATCAGATGATCGTCCAATCAACTGCACGTATGACGTAAGGTTAAAGACCTGCAGAGTGCAGATGGTATAGGTAGGAGAATGTGTGAACTGTGATCTATATGTCTTGACCGAAAAATGTTCAAAATATCTGTGGCTGACCTGACCGACCGTTGAAAACCCTATTTCAATCGGGGCAGTAGTTGCACAGTTACTAACTTCTGAAAAGCGTCTGTACGGCCGTGTCGGTCGGTGCCGGGCCTGGTCAAATGTAAATTTGTCTAGAAAATTCCAGAGAAACCTCACGGACGCTTAGCGCCTGCTTAGTAAACCATAACAACATGCATAATGTGCTTATTGTCTAAGTTTTATGGGATTGAATTATGGACGGCATTCATCCGTCAAGTGGTCATGGAGTTAACACATTTGTATATTCTTCCCAACCTTTGGGAACCACTGTTTGGGGAACCGCTTGGGAACCACCGAACCATTGATTTCAGGTTGAATTGTTCTCTTGCTGAAAAATCGTGAGATATGCCATGAAATTGATGCGAGATGCATTCGCTTTGCAACCAGCTTAGCAACATGCCTAGCAACGTTACTTAGCAACATGCCTGCCTAGCGTGACTCGAATGCGACATAGAACTCTAAAAGGTCAAATGAAAGGTCAAAGATTGAAGAACGTCAGTCAAGCGGAGAAGGTGACGCTGAATATATATTTGTATGTAGCTGGCCTCCTGTCACCCGTGCCCTCTGTCTGCTGTTCTGTGTCGTCTGTGCATTGCGTGGATGAACGAGGCGACAGAGGATAGTCAGGTCAAGCAGCATGGGCTCCGCCACCGGGGGGGGGGGACGTCCCCCCCAACATTCTCGGATTTTAACATTAGGCCTATGGGCGTTGCATGGAAAGAATGGACTTCAAAATGCCTCCGTCCCTCCCAACTTTCGGGAGATGGCGTCGCCATTGTGAAGCAGCCATGAGGCTGACACCATTCACCCTATTGGGGTTATGATCTGCAGCTGCTCCAAAATCATGTCCGATCCAAAGTCTGATCCAGTATGACAATGCTGACCGAAAAGTGTTCGATGAGTCAAAAGCCACTGCAATACACAGGTGCGTGATATTATTTCTCGTTAATAGCATGCAAGTAAATATGTTAGGATAATGGTTGGCAAATTTTGTGAAAATAATTATTCTGCTTTAATATGGATAAATTATACGGGCAGTGGCCTCAATATTATGAATTCGAATGGGGTCTGGTCTGTGTCTGGGCTTGGTGTTCCATGGACTTCGGGCTGGACTGAGACTTGCGGTTTTAGGCCCCATTTTAAACTTATGGATAGGTAGGGGAGACCGCGGCACGTTCTGTCACTTTTTGTAATTGGGCCCTGCGGGCACATTTTTCAGAGTTGGTGATTGATACTTTCCCAAATTACTGTTAACATATATGAATAAGCTTCAAATCCTTTTAGGAAGTTCAAGTGGTATCTCAGTTTAGTTTCGACACCAGTTTCGATAATGTGGCGATGACTCATTGACAGAAACCTGCCCCATATACGGGCACGTTTCTGTCACCTATGGGGGCCATTCTGTCATTGATGGGGCCAACTTCCTTTATACCGAACGGTCATTGTGGCTGTCCCTGCAGGGGGAGAGAGGGTTTTCATTCATCGCTTCCACCAATAGTGTAGAAAATGACGGCTTATATACCAGGTAAGACGCCGAGGAAGGGCGAAGGACGAGCGAGTCCGAATAAATCCGCGTCAATTTATCCACCCGTTCCAACGGAGGTTCGTCTTGTGCAAAGCATGCATTTGAAATTATTTTCGCTATGTGGTTGTTTTTGCCGTTCCGCAAAATAGATCCGACTAAATCGATACTTTGAACAAAATAGGTTTCAGCGTTATTTTAAATTTGCAATTATAAGCTTCATGTTTGTAGGCAAAAAATCATTTGGGTGGGTATTAGATGGATTTGATTGCGCTTTACAGCCGCATCATTTTTATCGTCTAGCACCCTTTGATGTTTTGAAGCTACGGTGGTGTAAATGAAGGAAATGTTATAGAATCGTCAATACAACAATATTACAGGCAGATTTTAACAGCGAAATACTGCCATTAAAACCTCAATTTTTGCATACATTCTAGAGATGGTACATTGGTCTACAGATTGGTGTTTGTTTCCTCGCTTCACGTCCCATAGGTGCTGGCACTTGATTTAAATTGATGAAGACGTCATAAAACTTGAATTTTCGCTTGTATAGCCAGTAACTTTGCACGTACCACGCGCCGCTGATCGACACATTAGTGCATACGCCGGGCGGATCGTTTCTCTACGCATCTGTGTTTGACCCGTGTCTTTGCGACTGTTTGTTGCCGAGATATAGGTCCGGTATTGCAACGATGTTTTGCAGGTAATTTTCGTGGACGGAACAGGGGTGCACGTGCGCACGTGCAGGTGGCCCAGATTTAATCTGTGCCGATATTGGCCAGTGGTTGTGGTCTCCAGCCTCACACCAAATTTTAGCTTTATAGGGTCAGCCGTTCTCAGCTACAAGCTAGGGATAATACTTTCTGATACCCCTGACGCGGCACGTGTCACGCGCCATGCTGACCCATCACAGAGAAAAACATGTCAAAATCGTAAATGTCATGCATGGGGCTATTCAGATGGCCGAAAACCCGCTTGTCAATCGGATGCGGATTCAAAAGATATAAGCTTCTGACCAGCGTCGCGGTCTGGCCGGGCCCGGCCGGGCCGGGCTGGGTCGGGTCGGCCGCTTATATGTGATAAAAATCCGGTATTCAATGAGGACTCGCTTCGCGCTTCGCGCTCGCTCGTAACAATGACCTTTCAAAAACATCCAATATTTTCGAATGTGTTGCCCCTTGGCCCCCCATTTTTGAAAAAAAATCGGGGTGCAAAATGAAACATTTTGTCACGACGAATCGAATGGTGTTCTTCCCATCGAAATCGGCCTAGCAGTTCTCGAGATCTCTGGGGGGGGGGGCAGAATCTCCCCGCAGGTTAAACGTAATTCTGGCCGCTCGTGAACTGCCATCGGCACCGCCTGATTCGTTTTACGCTTGTAGTGGTGTACCATATCTGTAAACCAAACAGGCAATCATTTTTTATGGTCGTTTATAAAGCGATACGACTAGGGAATCATGAACAGATTCAGCTGACAGAACCTGTCCCAAGATTGGGTGACAGAACCTGCCCCACTCGACACCAGTTCACACTTTTTCGTTTTTTTACTGAAACATTTGGAGAATTGGGAGCAGAATAACGCCTCAGCACAATGTCTCGACATTCCTATAGGCCCATGACAGCATTCAAAGACACTATACAATTATCTAAATGGCCACAAACCAAAATGTTCTTCACTTATAAAAAGTTTGGATTTCTGTTGAAAACAAACTTTTCCAAATTGGACCAATCTGGTCGCAGGCATGGTTGGCTTTGATAGTACCGGGCACACTGCAAGCACAAAGTAACATATGTACGAAAAACAAACAATATACCTGCGGTGGATAGTTCACGAGGAAACCCCGCTGACATAATGTGCCCCGTGACAGAACGTGCCCCGTTCTCCCCTACTGATTGAGTGTTTGGCTGATTGGGGTCTCGGGTTATTTTTGTCGCCTTACTGTATAGTTATGACTTATGTGTGACGCCGAATAAAGATGATGTTGATGAAAAGTGATCTGAAAGGTATGATGCATCCCCCGTATGAGCAAAAGTGATATTGTAAGCAAAGGTCAAATCAGGTAAATATTGGCAAGAGGTCATGCGACACATATTTTATGGGTCATCTTACACATTTAATTATATTTTAGCAGTAATTTGCACACCTGGCCCGATATAAGGTCAAGGTCAGGTCATAAAAGGTCGCAATTGGAAATGGATAAATTTAAATACTTAAGGCATGTTCCAAAACCAATTCTGTCTCTCAAATACAGTGGTGCCATTTATTTTTATGTATCTGGTAAATAAAGCCCCAAAACGTTCTGTCACAAAATTACGTCATGAGGTACTCACTACTCATACTTAGGGAGACATCAGTCATTCAAAAGTACAGATATTCATTCGAAATTTGGTTCGGGTAATGTATATTTGTGGTTCTCTTACATGTGTTCCCGTTTTTTGAAAATAGAAAACATGTTGATTTTGTGGGCATTTTTCCATGTTTTGCATTTCGAGGGTCAAAAATCATAATCTTCAAAAATCCGAGGTAACCATTTCATACCCCTTGTCATGTGCTATTGTTGACGCATGTTTTACTGCATTTTGTTTGTGAATGACCTTTGCACAGCCTGTTGAAGTTTAGCTAATATTTGTGTCAAAGTCGTGTAGTGACTTCACTAAATTTGATATCACTCGAAACATTTTTTTTTGCACTGAAGACGTAACGAATATATGCGACTGTCCGTTGCACCGAGCACTGTTACCCTACCTAATATCGTGCCTCAGGTATAACGGATCGAGCCAAGGGCTCCGCCACGGGTTGAAGTTGGGGGACGTTGCACTCATGAGTGTCAACCGAATATAGGGCTGAGCAGGGGGCGCAGCCAACGTCTTCAGAAAGGGGTTCGTAAACCAGTTAATCGGTTGTCCCCAAATTTTTGCCCTGAATATGAAAAACTATGCGCGATTTGGGCCCACTTTATTTTGCGAGACCCCTTTTGAAACTTGATTGAGCTGGATTAGACCAGGACCCTCAAGACCCTCAGAGAGGCGAATGAACCAGGCACATAGCCAGGATTTCGTCCGGTGAGGGAGTGGCGCCTCAAAAGGGTCCCTTCCCGAGCGCCCCCCCCCCCCGCGTCGGATCTCCGGAACTACTGAAATGATCTTAAAAAATATACAAACCGAATTCGATAGCCCTGGAAAATGTTTTAAAGGAAACATAATATTGTGGACCTCGAGGGTCACCGATGAACGTAACCAGGTCACGTCAAATAAAAATGTTTGTCGTGTCATACTGTCTTCGATGGATGGCATTATTGTGCGATTATTAACCTCGCCCGTTGTAGGGGCAAGATTCACTGGAGCCGTGACCGTGTAGGGGGGAGGTACGACCCCCTTGGCGTTTGGCTCCTAAATTGAGTAGAGCTCGATTAAAAAACGAGCGCGTTGCTTGTGACGAGTGGAAGCCATTACACTGATTTTAAAGTCCTGGGTCTTTTAGGTGACCTCTGAGTCATGTCAAAAGCACAAAATGGTCGTCAAATAGTAAAGTATGTTAAAAATATGAACTATATAGCTCAAATTCGTAAAAAACATCAACGAATGCTAAATAAGACGCCAAAACTGGAATCACATTCACAAAATGACCTAAAACTGAACAAATAAAAAAAAAGTCATTCAGGCATTTTGAGGTCAGTGACCCTCGGTTGTACCTTTGGCAGCGCATGACCCCAGTGAAACATTATATAATCATGTTCATATGAATCCCAGGAATATTAAATTAGCGTCACAAACTGCACTAGTAAAACTGGGACAGAAGACCCGAAAAAGACCATCTGAGGTCATCGGAGTCAGTGACCTCCGATGACCTCTCAAAGGTCAATCCGAGATCGCAATCTACTTATGCAAAAGCCACCAACTTTTCACCTAGAAACACCTTTGCAAATGCTCCTGAACAACCAAACACTCGGAACTGCACATGTTTCAAGGATCGTTACTACGAGACGCCAGTTCGCAAACACGGACCTTGAAGAAACAGGTCAAAGGTCAGGGTCATTACGGTTAAAGTTCGAAATTTTTAGAGTACATTCAAAATGATTTCAAATAGATAACTTGAAGTTTCATCGTTTGATCGGTTGATGCTTACGTGAGTTATTCTGGGAAAAAAACCAAGGGGGTGGCATCCCCCCCCCTACACTGCGAGGGTTTAAACGATGGAAGCAGTTGGTAAATCGGTATGTTTCGTGTGCCTGACACTTCTTAGAGAGATACCATTCTAAGTGTGATGAATCTAAAGTCAGATCAAGTTCATCCGAAATCGACGAGTTTAAACTGCATATTACGGTCATTAGGCGTTGTAACACATGTTTGTTTGTTGTTCGTCTAGAACGCGAAAAATGCGTTAGAACATTGTTTCTTCCATAATAATACAAGTAAAAACCAAAAACATTTCTTTATGCATGGTAATGTTGTAGACGTGTTCGATTTTTTACTTTGAAAGGTCTTAAGTCAGTCATTTTTGACGATATCGACTTAAAAATTTGGTACACAAATTCACCTGACACCTTTTAATCATTGTATTCCAACTGTGTGACAATTTTGATTTGTTCGAAAAAAAATATAAAAAATAACTTTCGATTTATCAAAATGTTAAATCAAATTAAAACTCGAAATCCGAGATGCAGTTGAAAGCCGAGTTCTAGTACCAGCCATTTGATATCTACCAACTTAATTATATAACAAATGTGCTTTTGACTGCGTTTTCCGCAAAACCTTATTTTTCAACAAAAACCGCAGAACATGACTTCATTCAAACGTTGTTTCCGGTTGACCTATCATAACCTCAGCGTTATTTGGCTAACATGCGTCAAATTGATGACAAGAAGTAAAATTTTGGTGACGATACTGCTTTTGCTTAGAGATATTACCAAATAACGGGAGAGGACAAAAAAAATAACACTCCCAAGTAATTCGTGGAATTGCGCCGTGGAGCGGCCGCGAAATTTTGAATCTCATGCCCTGCATATGCACTTTTCCTCATGAACCTCTTTTTTATTTATTTTTTGTAACCCACGCCCTACTGGGCCTCGGGATTTTCCACGCCCTACTGGGAGGAAAGGGGCGGATATGTGTTTGAACGTCCCCTTTTCTAAATCCGGCTCCTATGGAACGTAGATCAAAAACCTTAAAACAATCTTCGAAACGCCGTCAAAAATCGTGCATTAACTATCTTGATTTTTTTCGCTCAGGGTCAAAGTTGAGGTCACCAGAAGTCATCAAAGGTCAAATTTTCCAGTTAAAGGAATTCGGTCCAGAACCCCCCATAGATCTACGGAAATATGCTACATAGGATCAAACGAAAAAAAAACGGAAGCTCTGAAAAACGTGTATCAACTTCATTTCCTCAAATTTAGCTCAGTTCAAAAGTTTATGTTCTAAAGGTTAATACAAGTAAAAATTTGATATTTAAAAAAAAGTGCTGTTTGTGCAAACAAAATGTGTTCGCCAATAACTTTTTACCTAATAAAAAACACAACAATGTTTACCATCGTGATTGTCTCGTCAAGGCGCATTGAAACACATCCATGTTGACCATGTTAGGTCAACTTGAAAACTGACCTCTGGTCAAGGTCAAGTGGTAACCCATGTAGGTCAGGCTGCATATGAGGAGACGTGTCTCGACGATCCAAACACGCTGCGGAAACTTTCACTTCTATATCTTCATTATGTCGAGAGTTGTTGACGAAAAGAAAGTGTTGTGGCCTCGCGATGAACTAAATAACCCCGTATGGGTCACTGAACAAAACCTGCGCTTGGATCATCAAGGATAATCCTATTATAACATTATCCAGAAGAAATTGGACTGATATTCTTTTAAATAGAAAGCATTAAAATATTTATGTCATTGACTATAATGAAAAGGTACGAAATTTGACCCCGACCTCAGGTCCACCAATATCCGAATTCCGAGATCAACAATTCAGGTAGAATGGTTTTCATACAATCCAAAAAGTTTAATATCGGGATCCCTCAGAAATTGTGGTCATGGCACGACCGTAAACATTTTTGGAGTGGTGTCACTTGACCTACCTGATCGATACGAAAACAAATTTTAACAATGTATTGAAAAGGATCAATTGATAAGCCTGACTAAATTTGGCGGCGTTAGTCGCCGCATTTTTTCTGTAATCGAAAAACGTAGGGGGGATGCTCAAACACACCACAACGTGCGGACGAGGTAAGCTGCAGGTACAAAAGGATAAAAGCCAAACTTTTTTTTGCACATGCGTGTAGAAAAGTAAATAAACAAGGGGTATAAACCCAAAACATAACACAGAATGCACTGCGAAACGGTGCGAAAATTGGTAATTGTGTTTCAGCCCGAATACAATGTAATTCGAGTTTCATTTTTGCTAACCGCGGAGCGGCGCCAAAATTTGATTTTCATTCCCTGGATAACGAATTCTTACTGTTGAAGGACGCTATGAACGTAGTGTGTACTGTTGTTTGAGGTGCTTGAAATATGAAGTTACTGTCATGTGCTCCAAAGAATGGGGGGGACAAAGACACTCTGTCCCCCCAACTTGAAGTTGGGGGGACATATCCCCCCCGTCCCCCCCGCTGGCGGAAGCCCATGGATCGTATTACAGAATTGAGTGTGAGGTGAGACGCGGTGGTCAAAGTTCACCCGCATTCCTCTTATCAAAGTTTCATTGTGCATTGGATAAACAGGAAAACACTGGCGGATCCAGGGGGCCAAAGGGAGCCCATGCCCCTCCCCCAAACCGCCTGAGTTAGCGCAAAAATTGACACATTTCCTAATGAAGAAAGAAAAATCTAAGCTAACTTTTACTAGAGAAAGTTTATTTTAATCAGCTATCAAATGCTAAGCAAGCGAAATATGATGTTTTTTTATAATTGTGTGTGCTTTTGGGATTTGCCCCTACCCAAAGCACACCCGTGACCCCCCCCCAACCACCCTTCTGGATCTGCATGCCAGTGACAGGAAAGCGGTGATGTTGTGATGCATCGTTAAGTTGCAAAGGCACCAGCAGAATACACATTCCCCCCCCAAAAAAAAACGCAAAGAATACTGAAAAGATCGTTCAGCTATTTCGGACGACACTTTGCCGAATTAATATCATTCAAATGCACAATACAATAAAATGTATATGCAACGCATGTGTATACACTGCATGGCCATGCACGTCGCCTAATGGTAAAAATCGATTCAGAGAAAATATTAAAAACAGAAGAACCAAAAAGCATAAATGGACCAATTTGACCCTCTCCTTATGTGATCGTGATTGAGTCGCTGCATTGCTAAAGAGCTCGTGTCAGATTGGATTTGAATGGTGAACTCTGATGGTGTGACGGTATGTGGCAGGAACAAGCTCGTGTCAGATTGGATTTGAATGGTGAACTCTGATGGTGTGACGGTATGTGGCAGGAACAAGCTCGGGTCAGAACACCAGACGAGGATGTGGCGTGGTTCCACTCGCCAGTCGACCGCACCCGTGGATAGTAAGTCTTGAGAGACCAACCGTTGATAGTAAGTCTTGGGAGACCATCCGTGGATATAGTTAGTCTTGAGAGACCACCCGTGGATAGTTAGTCTTGAGAGACCACCCGTGGATAAAGTGTGTCTTGAGAGACCACCCGTGGATAGTAAGACTTGTGAGACCACCCGTGGATAGTAAGTCTTGGGAGACCACCCGTGGATAGTAAGTATTAGGAGGACCACCCGTGGATAGTAAGTCTTAGGAGGACCACCCGTGGATAGTAAGTCTTGAGAGACCAATCTTGGATAGTAAGTCTTGAGAGACCAACCGTGGATATTAACCCGCGCACTGCAGGGGGGTTTCGTACACCTGTTTTGGGCATCAATTACGCACACTTTGGAAAAGTTTTGCCTTCAGGTCATTTCAGGTCAGGTCACGAATTCACGTCAAGTGACCTTACCTTCAAAAATGTTTGTGTTCGTGCCAAAGCCACAGTCTTTTTCCGAAAGATTTGAAACTTGCGGGATTGCATGCTGTCGTCAGTTCCTACAATTCGTTAATCTCGATTTTTTCATATCGGTGACCAAAGGTCAGGTCAATTTCCTGACCTCCCCATTATAACTGGACGGGAAAAATACAAATGCTTCCTTTTTAAGAATTTGCATTGGATCAGGCCAATTCTTTCAGAATCATGTTATTTTAACTTATGATTGATGACCCAGGTGCAATTGTTTCTCAGTGATCTCTGCAAAGGTCATCTGAGGTCATTTTAAATCATCAGCATTGTTTTTCTAATAAATATTGGTAGAATGAAGATAGAGACGATCGGATGACACCATTACGTTCGTCTCGTCGGGCTGCGTCGCCCCATATGCAACATGACCTATCTGTGTCATCAAATGACCTTGACCTGAGGTCTAATTAATAAATTGACCTAAACAGGTCATCATTCAATTTTGTAAGTGCCTTGACGAGACAAACACGATGGCGTCAACATTATCTCCCTTTCTTTGTTAGGTGAAATGCTATTCACGAAAAACTGTTTTTGCCAAAAGTAGCCTTTTTGACCTTTAATGACCTCTGGAGACCTCAGGTCAAGGTCATTCGATGACACAGATAGGTCATGTTGCATATGGGGCGACGCGGCCCGACGAGACAAACATAATGATGTCATCCGATCGTCATTCTAACACTACCTATTGTACTTAACTAAAATCTGAGGACAGATCGTTTGCTGCATTTTTCAAGAGATTTCGATTACTTATTTTCTATTTGTTCCTAGCTATCATAGTTTCCGAGATATTCGGGGATTTCTGGAGCAGGGTCCTAAAACCGGAAAATCTGACCTATGATGACCATTGACCACTGGTGACCTCAATTGTGACCTGATCCCAGAAAAGACCATATACTTTCGATAGAGTTTGTCCCGACCTATGTAATGCCGTTTTTCGCTTGTCGCTACGTTGCGTAGTTTTTTTAGATCTCACGGGAGGCTGAAATCACCCCCCCCCCCTCTCCTGCAGTTCGTGTTCGGCGCGAACCCCCTGCAGTGCGCGGGCTTAGGAGGACCACCCGTGGATAATAAATTTCGGGGAACTTCCTGTGAATAGTTAGTTTCGGGGGACTTACTGTGAATAGTTAGTCTTGAGAGACCACCCGCGGATAGTAAGTCTGAAGAGGACCACCACCTGTGGATAGTAAGTATTGTATTAGGAGGACCACCCGTGGATAGTAACAGTCCGGGTTAAGTAACAGTCCGGGTCGCAGTCCGGGTTAAGTATTAGGAGGACCACCCGTGGATAGTAAGTTTCTGGGGATTTCCCGTGGCTTTGGCCTGCCAGTCTCAAGTTGATGATAAGTACCGGGGACCATAGGGATAGGCGTAGGAACAGGGGGCAGGAGCCATATGGATTCCTTACTTCACGACAAACTTTTTAGTCAAAACAATGTATTTTGCTTGGTGAAAAATATGGTTGCAAAAGGTTCGCCAAAACCAGAAGAAGAAAAAAATCTGCAAATAAATATGGCATGGGGGGGTCTATCAACAAGAGATAAAAGTTTCACTGCCCTCTCCTCACCTTTTGTGACGTTCCTAAATAAAGAAGAAAAACAAACATGTCATGCCTTCAATGTATTGCTACTAAACACTTGCACGATATGTCTCAGTCGTTACCGATGTGCATTAGCGAGCTGGACGGAGCGTGCCCAATCTGCCCATGTTTCAGGCTCGACTGGGATACTGGAAGTACGACGGCAACGATGCGTCGGGGCGGCCAACATATACAGCCAAATGGCTATGTGGCGGCAGTCTCATCACCAGCATGGCCGTCGTCACCGCCGCTCACTGCGTGGAGGGCGCTCTCAACCTAGGGTAGGTCACACATTGTGTAGGCGTATGGCGGGCGGCTCAGCGCATGCTATACACACACACATTGGTGGAGCTTTCACAAAAGTTAGTTGCGTAAAATGTCATATTGTCTGTGTTTTTTTCTGTCTTGTTTGAGATAAAAAATGTTATTTAACACCAGAAAACTTGTACGTAGCTAAAGCTAAAGTAAAAGTACGTAGCTGAAAGTACATAACTAAAGCTTAAGTACGTAGCTAAAGCTAAAGTACGTAGCTATAGCTAAAGTACGTAGCTAAAGCTTGTACGTAGAAGCTAAAAACTTGTACGTAGCGTAGTAAAGCTGATTACAATTGGTGGAGGCAAGGGCGGATCCAGGGGGGGGCAAAGGGGCCATGGCCCCCCCAAACCACCCAAAATCGGCGCAAATTTGACACANAAACGCTGGGCGCTGGGGGCCGAACGCATATCGGCCGTGCGGTTGGCGGTTAACGTGGGGCGGGGGACTTGGGCGTCGGAAGTATCCCGATGGTCGGTTGTTCGGATATGTGAGGGCTGCCGCCGTGGGGGCAGTCTGTTCTGCAGTCGTGGGTGTGGCAGTTGGACCGGTATATTCACCAGTTGGTGCTGTAGGAAACGCAGTTGACAGCGGTGTTCGGTCATACTCCGCCGCGGTCGGTGGTATAGAGGGCAGCGCGGTCGCGTAGCTAGGTGGCAGCACCGTGCCATGTATAGACGGCGCTGCCGTCGCCCCATTCTCTTCATGCCCATCCCCGTGATGATGCCCATGGTTCTGATCATGATGATGATGATGGCAGTCTTTCGCGGACGCACTCGGCGCTCCCTTGGCGGTGATGATGTACGCAGCTTCCTCAGGGTCCTGCGGGACGGTGAAGGTGAACTTGTAGCTGGGATAGCGGATCTCGTAGCCGTCAGGGATCGGCTCCGGGTCTGGCAGGGCGCTGTAGTAGATGTCGTTAGGATGGCGTCACCCAGAGGAGACAGCGCTCTGTTGGGAGACGGAGACACCGGTGGTTAGTTGTCTCCGCATGGAGAGAGGGTTGGTACAGGGTGGGTGGTTGCCAAAGACGAATGCGTTAAAGTACCTACCACGGACCACCACAAACCACTGAAATATGCTAAACATTGATATATTTGCTGTTTTTAACGAAAACATTATAGGTACGCATTTAAAGCCAGAAGGTTGGTTTTACATTTGTTATTTGTTAAGCAAGGAAACAAAATCATGCTTTCTTAAACTTCTTTAAACTTTGTGATATTTTGTTCTCCAATTTGCTCCACGCTAACTACTTCTGACCCAAGACTGCTGCATATTTTGACTTTGACCATGTTAACACAATAAGTGATAATGTTAATATGTGTTAGCACTTGTTGTATGTAAGGCATTTATATTGAATATGAATATATATATATTTTTGATGGCCTCCTTACAATATAAAACAATATAGGTACAATATGGCCTCCTTACAATATGGCCTCCTTACAATATTACAATATAGGTCTGTGAAAAAAACTGTTTTTGGTATATTTTGATAATGACCTGTGGTCGAAATCATTAATAACTATCAATTATTTTTTTACTTTGTGCGTTTTATATTGTAAGGAGGCCACCAAAAATATATATATTCATATTCAATAAGTGATAATATTGGAGTTATAGTCGGCGCACCCACTACATTTCTTACGTCGGGAGTAGGCCGTGGTCCTGATTTTAATTAATTTAATTAATTATTTTAATTTTAATTTACCCACCTGATTTTATAGGCCGGGAGGAAGCCGAAGAAGGGCGTTCTGTCAGCACTCTCTGGTCTGACGGCCGGCAGCAGGGCCGTCATCATCACCATCATCATCACCAGCAGGTTCAGCTGCTGACTGCCGGGCGCCATCTGCAGAGACTATCAGGCACAGTGTGTCAGTATGTCTTCACCTAATGCCTCTCCTGAAACACAATCCTCATGAAGCCGCGCGAAACGCGAAACGGCTGCCGGAGTTGGTTCAAATACAGTGATGGTAAATCGCAGTTATGTCAGCTTCTCGTAGCGTGACATTGTTGTGACCTGTTTTGGACGTGTTTGAGTTGACTCTCGCATTCATTCGCCTCACGCAGCTGCGTAAAGAGCGTGTTCAGCGATTTGATGACTTTTCGAGACGCACCGACACGGGGTCGGATCTAGATGTACTTTGTATGGTTTTTCATGGGGGGGGGGGGGTGGCAAATTCAGTGTCATATTTTACCAATCATCGTTAAGCGGGGAAGGTTAGCAGGCCGTCAACCGTCAGCGAAAAGTTGTCGACGGCGGGCGGGGTTCTAGATTGCGTCGTCAGCCGCTGTACGTCCGGCCGGTTTTGGTGGCGAACTCATGGTTTCAGGACCTTTAGGAGGCCATGGCGCCCTGTCCCCCCCCACTTAAAGGGACTGTCCCACCTTCAAAAAATGTGTCAAATGTACGTCGTTTGTAGTTCAAAATATGAAGTGAATGCTGCTGAACACGATTATGACATTTGTTTCTCACGAACAGTGCTCAATTTCATAAAAAAAATACGTTTTTAAATAATTTGGGCTGATGACGTCATATGAAAGGATTTTTGGGAAAAACAAGAAAACCTTCACGCTGTTATAAGTAGGACTAGTGTTGGCTAATGTATGGCCAAAAGTAAAAAAGTCGACTGTAATCAACATTTATGCAAAGGAGACTTCGACATCGGCTACGGGCACCATTCAAATACATTGGGGGATGGCGATAGTTACAGATTGCAAATCAACTCGAATTTCTCTGTGAATTTCGACCTCAGTGGTTGGTTTTTAAACTTTAATACATAACATAATTGCAAGATGCCAGGCACGCAAAAATGGCTATCTCAACTCAAAATCTTATGTAAGGTGGGACAGTCCTTTAAATGGAGTTTGTAAGGCGAGTATGACACAAGCCATTGGTGCAGCATGGATTTGTCTTACTCTGCCTTCACCCTCCAAATGTTCCCCTGCTCTCAGACACGTGTATGTCTGTTTGTTGGTGAATGGCATGGGACCGACCACAGCAAGCTGTAACCCAGCCAATCATTAACATGGGTGCTCCTCGGGCACATTGGGATTAAACCGTTGGTGCCCGATCAGCGCACAATGGGTATATTATTGGGCTGGGAACTGGGGCCCGATCAAAGCGGCACAATGGAATATTGGGCTGGGAACTGGGGCCGCGATCAGCGCACAAGTGGGATAATTGGCTGGGAACTGGCCCGATCAGCGCACAATGGGAAATTGGCTGGGAACTGGGGCCCGATCAGCGCACAATGGGAAAAATTGGCTTGGGAACTGGGGCCCATCAGCGCACAACTGGATAATTGCCTGGAACTGGGGGCCCGATCAGCGGCACAATGGGATAATGGCTGGGAACTGGGGCCCGATCAGCGGCACAAATGGGATAATTGGTGGGAATGGGCCCGATCAGCGCACCAGTGGGATAATTGTCTGGAAACTGGGGCCCGATCAGCGCCAGTGGGATAAATTGGCCGGGAACTGGGAAGTTTGTGCCCGATCAAGCGCACAGTGGGATTAATGGCTGGGAAACTGTGAAGTTACAGATTCTGCGGACGGTAAGCATCCGGTTAACTCGTATTTTACTGCATACATTCCATCATCCAGCTGTCATCAAATGTCAGCTCTGTCATCAAGGGCTGATCCAGCCGTTTTTTTTTTTTTGGGGGGGGGGGGCAAACAATTTTTAGCAGACCTATACCTAACCCCCAATTTCGAATTTCTCCCCGGATTTGGTCCACTTTATTTTGCAACCACAGGATTTCTTATATATATATATTTTTTGTTTTACTTCTTTGGTTATCTCAGCTTGCAGTTTGTATTGCTTCGACATTGCCTTACAGTACCATAGGAAAACTATTTCAATTGTCAACTGTACCCAAGGGCGTCGCCGATATTTTTTGAGTGGGGGGCTGGGCTGAAATGACGCAAAAATGTAACCCATTTTTATGCATTTTGTAAGCCTTTGCAGCATTGTGTAATGTATACTTTATATTAAAATAGATATTTGTTATTTAGCGCCGCGAAGCGGCGCGAAAATTTTACGGGTTCGCCTGATAGAACCCAGAAACATAGGCGGTTTGCCCTGTAGATAAAAAACATGCTATTCATTCAATTCTCCGTTACATGAAAGGAAGACGATGGCAATGGCTTCGTTATGACGATGGCGAACGATGGGACGCCGTGAAGTGGCGTAAAAGTTTAATTCTAGGTCGTGGCAAACGACAATTAATTATTGAAACCAGACTCAGATAACCCCTATGACTTGGTTGCAATTTCGGTATGTATACAAATATGAAATAAAGGTAGTTTTTAATAAATATATCTCGGATCGATGACCGGTGAATAGTAAGTGCTAATAACTTAGTTATAGGATAATAATAAACTGTATACATATGCACCAAACTGCAAAACAACAAATTGGTAACATGTGGCAAATGGTTTGAACACAGCAAGCAGCAGAACGCTTTTCCGCACATAAATGGTCCTGCGGATCTGAGGAGCTGGGAAGAGATGGCTTGGGGAGATGGTCCTGGCCCTGGTCCCACTATAGCATTTTGGGTCCAGCCACTTGGACACAGAGCAAATAGGTACCGCCAAGAGGAGACTGCCAGACACTCAATTAATTCATTTTTCCATTTACCCAATTTTTATCATTCAACAAATGCGTATTTTGTGTCATGCCGCGAAACGGCGCGAAATTTTTGAGTTTTCACTGTGGAGTGTGGACGGATGTATTTTGACTGTTGCAAAAACAATTTTTACACCTGAACGTCCGACCGTTTGGGGGGGGGGGCAAAACATAGTCTCAGGATCTTTGGGGGGGGGCATGTCCCCTTTGGCCCCCTGGATCCGCCCTTGTCTGTCATCCAGCTGTCATCAAATGTCACCTCTGTCATCCAGCTGTCATCCAGCTGTCAACCACCTGTCACCGCGTCACAATCTGTCAGACAATTTATGTAGCCCGAAACCGAACTTCACAATACACCTACTGAAGTGCACTGTCTTGTTACCGTAGCAACGCCACCGATCACGTGCTGCTGTGGTGACTAAGGTGATCGATATTGTTTTCCCACGGCGATTATCAGTTCCGGAGTGGGCCGGTCATGCTTGAATATGACCCAGCAGATTCAGCCAATCATCGCTGCATTAAATTACAGCGAAACCGCGCAAGTTACACCTATGTGTCTGATGTCTCCGAATGTAGGTACTGTTTTCACGGTGGAGCTCTGTTTTTCCACACGGGGAGCAAATACGCTGTGATTTCATGCAGCGTGCCCACCCATGCCAAGGTCTTTGTGGGTATATTTATCGTTCAATTATCGGTTTTTGCGGGTGGTGCTTATATTACTGTGTGGGAAGGTTTTATGTGCGGTTAAATCATTGGCTTCAATAAATGAAATTGATGCCATTGGTGATTACTGTCATCATTAGTTAAGTAGGTACGTTGGAAGGTACCGATTGTATGTGGGGTGTGAAAGGAAGACCTCACAGCTGATAGTAGGCTTTGCGTTTAAACCCATTTGATAGTTGAGTCCGAGCATATGGGTAGGGGAGAACGGGGTTTGGATGAGCCGTCTTCTACCATCTTGCCTGTAACGCTTAAATGTCAGACAAATTGAGTGATTTCTCCGGCCAGACTGAAAGCCTAAACCTTTAGCTGAAAACTGGACAGCAAAACGCTAAAAAACTAAAATAGTTTAAACAAAATTATAAGCTAAAATATAGCTGCACCGCTCTCAACCTCACATAGTAACATCACAGTTCACGCAGTATATTCGTCACTAAGCCGAGCTTCTCCAACACTATCCTAACAAACCCAAGTTATCTCACACTCGCGCAGTGAAGCTTGCCTGCAGTCCCGTCTGTGCTATGACGTCAAGATCCAGGGACGTAGCCAAGGGGGGATGGGGTCCATGGCCCCCTGAGCAAAATAAATTCACACTTAGATAGAATAGGATTTTCTGACGACCTCTTCCCGGTAAGCAGCATATGGCTGAGGAGCAAGTTTGGATTTTTTCCAACGTGCCCCCACCCCCTCTGATAATACTGACTACGTGTCTGGTCAGCTCCATGACGTCATCGTCAGTCCCTTCCGAGCTGTGACGTCAGGCCCATGACGTCATCAACCCCATGACGTCACGCGTCACTGGCAGCCCCGGGTCACCGGAACTAACCGAGTGGGTGCCGGCGCGGCGTAGCTGTACCGTGGGAGAGCCGTGTGGTCCCAAGGCCGTCACAGGGACGTACAGCTGCAGCTGACACCGGACATGTCACGTGACCAGACCAGGCGTGTAGAGAGGGAAGGTGATAGTAGATATAAGGTCACGTGGGCGAGCATGGGGGCACGACCGGCAGTAGTATACGGGTCACGTGGTCAGGCGAAACGGCCAGGGAGGCTATAGAAGACGGGTTACGTGGTCAGGTGTGTCGGTACGGGAGGCAATAGAAGACAGGTCACGTGGTCAAACGGTTCTGTGCGAGGGAATGGAATTCGCTAGTGGAAATGTTAAATACAACGTAACTGTGAGATGTGAACGACCATTTTGAATTCATGGAAACTTTAACTGAACTTAATTTGTATCGTTTGCGTTCATAGTGACATATTTATATACAGTCAACTGCTCAAATTAATTTATTGATGACCAAGACGCGTTTCGTAGAGTTACTTCATCAGTTGATCATTTTAGAGTTACTTCATCAGTTGGTCAATGACCAACTGATGAAGTAACTACGAAACGCATCTTGGTCATCACTAAATTAATTTGAGAAGTTGACTGTTTATATTTAATTTGTATCGTATATAGGGGAGTCCGGGGCACGTTCTGTCGCTTTTTTGTTAATTGGCCCTGGCGGGCACACTTTTCAGAGTTGGTGATTGATACTTTCCAATACTGTTACATACATCAAAAGCTTAAAATCGTTTTTAGAAGTTCAAGTGGTATCTCAGTTTGTTTCGACACCAGTGTCGATAATGTGGCGATGACTCATATGACAGAACCTGCCCCATTAAATACGTTTCTGTCACCTATGGGGGCACATTCTGTCATTGATGGGGCACTCTGTTATCACCAAAACGGTCATTTGTGGGTCCTCTGCAGAGGAGAGAGGGTTTCATTCATCGCCACGCATCAATAGGTAGACACTGACGGCAGTGGATCCCAGGATTTCTCATCGGCCAGGGCTTCAGGCCCCGATGGCGGCATATTTTTCTCGGTGCCGGGGGCGGCATGGTCCAGAGGGGCGCCCCAAGGGGGCGAATCTAGCCGCTGTTTTAACCGAAGGCCACTAACTTTCATCTCCTTGGGGGGGGGGGGGTGCGGTCGGAAATATTTCGAACTCAACTTTGCTTCAGGCGCATTTTTGCTTCGGGGGCGGCATTTTTCTTCGAGGGCGGTAATATTTGCCGTGATAATAATTTGCCCTTAGAAGCGGGATGATGCAGCGATGGATTTGCAGGCGCCTTCGGCGCTGCCAAATTCAACCGGCACCGAAGGCCGCCCCCCGGGCGCCTTCGGCGCCCGGGGCGGCCACTTTTCTATCGGCAGGGGGCTTCAGCCCCTACGGGCCCCCCTGGATCCGCCACTGCACTGACGGCTATATACGATCCCAACACTGCATTTTTGCGTTTTCTTGGTTATCCATGCACGAATCAGGGCTTAATTTAACATGTTTACTGGGGATGAGGTATTTCCACTGCAATACCTTGAAACCCTCCCCCCCAGTGGATGCAAAGATTCACCGCGGTCAACGGTAAGAAAAACGCGTTGAACTGTCTCCACGGGCCCAGTGATATAATCTTTTGCAATGAGGCACCCTCCCGTTAAACAACTCTGCGCTGACGACCCGACGCCCTCCCCCCGGGTCAACAATTTTTCGTTAATGAAACATAGAGCTAAACTTCAGCCCTCTAAACTCGAAGCCTAAATCCGCCAGTAGAATTCCCCCAGGGAAAATTCCTTAGAAAAGGCCTTAACCCTGTTCCTTGCGGGGGCAGATTCTGCCCCCGGTATTATTTTCGCCCGCCGCTTCTGAACCGCTACGTCTATCGTCTTGAAACTTTTGGAATTTTCCTAAATATGAGTGACACATGTTCCGTCATTAAAAAAAAAAAAATCGGCTCAGCAGAGGCGGCTGCAGGTTCATGTTTTGGGGAGGTCGTTACGAATGCGTTTATGCGGCGCATACTTCCTTCGTAGTTTGTGGTGGAATAAAAGCGTCAGAATCTAAGTCACTGCTATATACATCATACATACTTGAAGTATACATATTTTGGGGCAGAGGCGAACTCAGGTACGTAAAATTGGAGGCGATATCCTCCGTCAATGTAAGCCCAACTTCAAATAAGTAAGATGATAAAAGGCGTTCCAGACATGGTGCCCCCACGTTGTAAACCTGAATCCGCCTATGCGCAATATATTGCATTTAACAAATTGCAGCAACAAAGCCCACATGTGGCGTTCCTATCGTCCCAAGCACTCACGAACAGCACGTATTTATATAAAAAATTACCACATTTTTCATCCTGAGTACGCCTATGATTTTTAATTTTGTACTTTTCCCTTTCATGCATTAAAAACCATGACATTGAAAGCTCAAAAACGTTTTTTTTTGCATGAAAATCGGTCGAATGACATCGCCACAATGACCTTTACAAAAAACACCCAATATTTTCTAATTTGTTGCCCCTTGGCCCCCATTTGTGAACAAAAAAGCAATTTCGGGGTCCAAAAAGAAAGATTTTGTCATTACGAATCGAATGGTATTCGTCCCATCGAAATAGGCCCAGCAGTTCTCGAGATCTCTGGAGGGGCAGGATCTGCCCCCCGCGTAATTGTGGCAGCTCGTGAACTGCATCGCACCACCCGATTCGTTTTACGCTTGTAGTGGTGTACCATATTGATAATACAAAACAGGCAATAAGTTTTTACAGTTTCGGTTTATAAGCATGACGCACTAGGAATTCATGAGCAGATTCAGCTGATGAACCTGTCCCAGAATTGGGTGACGAAACCGGTTCCCCACATCGACACAGTCAACACTTTTTTCGTTTTTACTGAAAATGGACGGAGAATGGGACAGAAAATAACGCTCAGGGCACATGTTTCTGGACATTCGTGTCGGCCCATTGACTGCATCATATACCACTATACAATTATCTGAATGGTCCAGAAACCAAAGTTTTGTCACTTATATCAAGTTTGGATTTCTGTTGAAAAACAAACTTTCCAAATAAGAGCCCAGATCTTGTTCGCAGGAACTACTTGTTGTTTTGAGACTGCAATTAGCTCTGTTCACCGGGCCCTGCAAGTCAATATGAACACTACTCGTATGTTACGAAGACAACAAATATACCTGCCGTATGGAAGTTCAACGAGGAAACCCGCTTGACATAACTGTGGCCCGTGACAGAACGTGCCCCGTTCTTCCCCTACGATGTTTACAGCCTTCGCCCCTTCAGCATTATCTGCTTCATAGGCAGGCTCAGGCATAACAGCTATCGTATGGCCCCACGAGTTTCATATGCACAGCTAGGTAAACCTATGCAATACACCCAAAAACGTTGAAGTCAAAACATTTGTCCCGACTCCCGAATAGCTTATTCATAGAAGCATCGACTGAAACCAGATGTTAGAAGTGACCAAACTCTCAGAACATGTATAGTGTCCAAATATGAGACTATCCGGATTCCGGAAGGATTCCAGCAATGTCCGGGCCGTAGTTGCGTCTCCGGTAGATTGCGTGTCCACTCCGGTTCTCCAGTCAGTTCATGTTGAGTGTAGTCATAGCTTCAATGATAACGTTTCCAGTGTTTTGGGCGTGTCATGACACCTCAGGACTTCCCGTTCGTGCACCTTTGTTGACTTCACCTTCTGTTAAACTTTGGAGGATTATCTGTGGCAAGAGAATATGTGAAACTCATCCCCAAAATAGGTGTGTGAGGAAGAACAATCTGAAAATATATCCTGAATTCGGACGATATAATCTGAAGATTATCTGAGGAAGGGCAGCGTGCATGTCAAATTCCCACCAATCCATTAACGCACCTTGCGTCGCAAACTATCATCATGATCATGCTCCCAAATGACATTGGTCTGCCTCGCTTAGCGCCTGGGGCGGTCCTGGTTTGTTTCTTCTTCTAACAGTGGCCCGCCCACTTCCTGAATAGTGGCCCCTCCCACTTCCTTCTCAATAGCGGCCATCCCACTTCCTTCTCAACAGCTGGCCCCTCCCCACCCTCCTCCTCGCCGTAATTTAGTGGCCTTCTCCCCCGGTATCGCCACAGTCTAGATATGATAATAATGAGTAGGTACCTATCTATCAGCCTCGTTACAGTCAATAATTGACAGGCGTTTTGACTGTGTGGTCGCCACCCACCGCCCCGGGATTACTGGTGTCGTTAGAGGAGCCACAAGTGATTACAAGAAAACTTACAAAGCTGTTATTGATGATAAGATAATGATCTTGTGTGGTTTATTTTTGCATCGGAGTTACGTCTAACTAAAGACTTAATTGGCCTTTAAACATACTGCCAGTATCTATAGCGTGTAGGTACTGAGTGTATTGACAAGCAGCATGGTAAAATGATTTCAAGTGATTCTTATCACCAATATATTTGAATCTACAAAATATACGAGTTATGTCAAGAATCAAAAATGAGCCTTAAAAAAATGCTGCAGTACCTAGGTATCTATATAGTGTGGTTATTGACAAACAGCGATGTAAAACTGTTTTAAAATTGTTCTCATCTCTTATACGTTTTTAATCTAAAATATAAACGATGTTTATCAAGAACACTATCTTATTTTATCATCTTGCGTGTCACTAAAATCACTTGCGCTGCGCAGCTACATCAATGCCAGGCTAGCAGGGATTAGAGTCCAAATTTCCAACAAAAAATCGTACATGATATATACGTATGTGTACCTTCAATGAACTATGAGGAATGCGACCTGGTACGCGGTAATACGTGGCCAAATCATAGATATCACGAATTGATGAAGTGACAAATAAATGGCAAATAGTGATAGGATGTTTGATTTGCGATCACGCTCAGAAAAATGGCTTGTTGGCTGGTGCATTAGTAGGTTTCGTTCTCACGTCCGCTGTGTCCGCAATGCGTGAAAGTCGAAAGATCTCTCCCCAAGAGACTCACGTGACGAACCGAACCAAACTCGAATCGAATCGGAAAACCACTCTCATCCGACACCGCACCAACCGCACAAAGCGCGTGGCTACGAAGGGCGACCTCCGCTCGGCGTAGCATTAACATTGAGCCTTATCGCCCTGACAAATAGAGCGCATTGTTGCGCCGTGACCTGACCGGCGATGAGAGTGACACCAGGCATTAGGGGCGCCACTGAACTATGCCGTGGGGGTGCCGGGGTGGTAGTACTGCGTGAAGATGACCTTCTGAGGCGTATTACGGCTGATTGTTGATCGTGCTGTGACCTTCAGGAATGACGGGAGCAGTGTGGCATGAACAGTGGGGTGATTGGCTATAAGTGAGACATACATCGTGCTTAGGTATACCTACATTGTTGTTAGTACCATCTTCATTGACCTGTGAAAAATGTAAGACACAAGGTATGCGATGAGACCAGCTTCGGTTTGTACCAAATGCTAAATGATGCGATTGAACGTTTGTTGGAGGTTTTATCGGTGGCTTAAGCATTTCTTAGACAAGTCATACTCGCAGAATTTGTATCTGTAAAAATTTCAGTGTTATCTCCCTTGCCGAGAAACAAAGGTTCGGTTAGGTGGGCTTTCCCACAGAGTTGAAGTGCCGCGACTTCCTGAATGAAAGATTAAGAATGTTAACTATTTTATCTATTATATTAATGGGGGTCTTCACCTCTAGTGACACAACAGACATTGCTCCGGTCATTCTCAGCTATTCTTTATACGACCTTGTGTTTAAGTACCATAGGCGTAGGAGCCGGGGGGCAGGGGGGGGTGGCAACTGCCCCCAACATTTTCGGATTTTAACATTACGCCTATGGACGTTGCATGGAAAGAATCGACTTCAAAATGCCTTTTGCCCCCCCAACTTCAAATGAGTTCCTACACCCCTGTTAAGTACACATGACATTATATTTGTCCCCAGTCGTTCTCATTTCCCTACTAATTTTGACATCGTGGCAATGACATTTATTATCTTCCTAACACTTCCAATGTCTCCACACGTTCAGTATGCGGAAGGTGACTCCTAGTTCTCTGATAACGTTCTGAAACCCGAGGATGAATGTGTGACGTTTAAAGCCGCAATTTACAAACTTAGTTTAGTTTAGTGTCCCATTCTTTAGCACAAAACAATATGTCCCGTTCTACACGAACCTACTGCGTTTGACATTCGACGCGACTGACGCTTCTAGACCTGTGCGATATATAAATATGCCCTTGCCTGTCTGAGCGATAAGAGGAACCCCCGAACATCCGAACCCAACAAGGCTACATTGGAGCACGGCGCACGCAGCGATGTCATTGACCCAGATCGCACGTCCAAGACTTGAGAATGTCTGTAGGTGGAAACCTCATTTACCATGGCACGCTTGCCTACATCCGGGAATTCAATTGTTCCCGAATCCTCCCACTGTTTGCCGGCTGGTGGCATACCCTTGTATCAGCACCTCGTTTCTCATAACGAGTTTCTCTCGTAAATCTACGCCCCTCATCCTCGTTCTCATCCGTGCGAATCTGAAGCGCAAGGTCAACCACATGTGACACAGTTTCTGCCCCCTGCTGAGGGGCGGGGAAGCATTCGCTGTCATACCGCAGAAATCGTTTCCAGCTCCCCGCATCTTCCCACTATGCCCTGCGGCGCGCCAGTTGCGGTCGGCTGTCTCCTTGACTGCGGTTGGCTGCCTGTGAATCCCGGTTGTTTTCTTGGCCGTGATTGGCCAGTGGAGCGGAAACACAACACGCATGACGCAATCGGTTGTTATGGTTACCATATGACATTCCAGGAAGCGATTGAAAAACGATTTTGCTCGGCGGGGAAGTATGTTATAACGAGCGAACCATTTCAAGGTTTTGACAGTGGTGGGTTGGATTGTTAACGATATTATGGAAATTGTTTCACGATCGTGGGAATTTATCAAACTACCGATGCGGAAAAAAATATGTATTTTGCAGTTGCGGGGAGACGTTTTGATTGACGGAAAGGTCATGGAAGAAGTCTTTGTTTGTGAAGGAAATAACTTGATTCAATGAAAAAGTAGTATCATATGAAGGGTGAATTCGAATTGATTGGCTGTTGACCTCTCTGCAAAGTTGGTAACGATTAACATATTTAATCGGAGATTAGCACTTGGATGCAACAAATAGAAAATGTTGATATGTAATTTTGCTATGAAATTGCAGTGGCATGCATTGGGTATTTCAAGAACAGCGTATTGTTTTCTTGGTGATTTAGCCTAGCAGAGCACAATGGTAAAAAGCTGAGTTCGACATCTAAACAACAGACAACAGAGTTTGACAAGGTTGACAGCTGAGCTTAGAACAATTCCCTAAATGAGACAAAGCATCCCAATTCCACCAAATGCCTCCGCTTTACCAACACGACCACTCTCCAGTCACACTCTACATCCACTAACTACCCCGCCTCTAATCACCCTAATAAATCACCAGCTATCACCTCTAATCACCCTCACACCGTCTAACAATCTCCCCCTCGTTGGTTCACTGCTGTCACGGCTGTCACCTTCAGCTATCACCGCTGTCACGGCTGTCACCGCCAATTATCACCGCTGTCACGGCTGTCACCGCCAGCTATCACCGCTGTCACCGCTGTCACCGCCAACTATCACCGCTGTCACGGCTGTCACCGCCAACTATCACCGCTGTCACGGCTGTCACCGCCAGGCTATCACCGCTGTCACGGCTGTCACCGCCAACTATCACCGCTGTCGCGGCTGTCACCGCCAATTATCACCGCTGTCACGACTGTCACCGCCAGCTATCACCGCTGTCACGGCTGTCACCGCCGGCTATCTATTATAACAAAGTCACCAATCGGTGAGCGGTGACCGAGCGGTGACTGATCGGTGACTGATCGGTGACAGTCGCCGGCCGGTGTGGGGTGGGTGCTACTGTCGGCCCAATTACGCGGCACCCTCGGACACGCACTGGATTGCTGTCACGGTCAGTGGAGGTGGTGGTGGTGGTGGTGGGTGTGCGGTGGTGGCCGTACGCACCACGCAGTCGGTGCGGGTAATTCGGTCTGAAGCTTCTGAGTTTCAAGGCGCAAGTCAACGCATGGACGAGCTTCGAGGCGTCAGATGTTACACTACAGCACACGTAACTTTCACGACGTCGTGACAACGTTTTCACGACGTAATCACGTCGTATGAAGTGAACGTTGTCATGACGTTGTCAACGTTGTCATGGCGTTGTGACAGCGTTATGTGCTACTAGGGTAGATGAAAGTTGAGTTATGTGAATGACGTTGCAGAGTTTGATGTAGACAGACTGGCAATGCTCGTCGTAGGAGGTAACGTTGACACTTGAACATCTTTACAAACTGTACAAACTATGTGTTTGGTTGAACATGATATAGGCAGTTTTTGTTCAAATTTCAAGGAAAAATTATTTAACTGGTTTCATGCTGGCTAATATTATGAGCATACAATGACTGTAATGACATTGAAAATGTGCTACATTGAAGGTTATGTTAACACAAAGTCATCTTCTGAATTGCGGCAACTTTAAATTAACTTGTATTGTCTGCTTTCTTGAAAATGTTATCACTTTGGCATGGTGACTTCAGTAAAGACAACTTATTACGAGCAAGCGTAAAGCGCTTGCTCGTCTTTCCGTGGTATATGGGAAAAATGTGATAAGCGGCCCAAACCAACCCGACCCAACCCGACCCGTGATGACGCTTTTGAGAAGCTCATATCTTTGCAACCTCACGTCCGATTGACAAGCGGGCTCTTTTACTGAGCAGCCCTATACAGCCTACCCTGTTTGATACCAGTGCCGACTCATGTGGGTGACTAACACTGCGCGTGGCACGCGCCGCGTGAGGGGGTTGAAAGACGTTTTGTTGCACAAGCTCCGCAACAGCTGGAGCTTGTGTTCAAATTTGGTGTGTGGTTAGGGATCTCCCAGCCGCCACTTGCCCACAAGTCAGGGGAGGGTGCCTCTGCACGTGCGCACGTGCGCACCCTTTTGTATCTCAGAAACTACTTGTCCAATTGAGTTGAAATTCACCATACAATTCCTTTGCGCTCGCATCGGTTCAGTTGCCAGACGGAACGAACGCTGTTTAACTGGGTATTTAGCTCCGAATGTAGTGTCAACTTTGATCAGTCATTGTGAGGTCATGTTGAACGACACATCAGCGCGGTCCTAGGATTTCGTGTCCAGAGGACGCGCAATTATTGGCCCAAAAGAAGCCGGGGGGGTTTCGCCCCTCGACGGCGCCGCCACTAGGTCAGACCCGCTCAACGGTGGGGGATGGGGTGACGTGGACGCCCCGAAGCCCCGAGTCGGCGCCTGCGAACGATGGGACAGTGTCGCGGGGAAAGTGTGCGAAGCATGCATGGCGACGAGGTTTAGGTAAGTGGTGGTTGACAGTGAAGAGAACCACTAGAAGAGCACCAAGATCATGACAAGGGCAACACTGGATGGAGAAGGAGAGGGACAGGAGCGCGTCGGGCGTAGCGGCGAGCAACTCATTTGTATAGCATGGAACCACCGCACCGTTCTGTGCTCGCGTCCCTTCGTGGTGATGGTCTCCATGTGTGATGGTCTGCCTCCTCGGTGCACTGTGATGCTCGTCCTCTTCCGCGTCACCACAAACACGTTGTTTGGTGATTTCGCGTCGGTAGGGCTCCTTATATAGGACAGCTAGTGTTCGTCACTTGGCTGAGGGCTGCGCGTGCCGGCTGTGGTGGGGGCATGGGAGACGCGCAGGGATGCTTCGTGGTGGGGAGGGGCGTGGGAGGCTCTGTGGGTGCCTCGCGGTGGGGGAGGGGCGAAGGGGGATGCATCGCGGTGCGGGAGGGAAGTGTCGGAGGGGGAGGTGCTTCGCGGCGGGGGAAGGGCGAAGGGGGATGCTTTGCAGTGTGGGGAGGGGAGTGTCAAGGAGGGGGGTGTTTCGTGGTGGGGAGGGGCGTGCATGGTAGGCGCGGATGGATTCTTTGTGATAAGGAAGGGGGCGGGTCATGTGGGGGATGCGGGTCAGGTAGTGCTTTGCAGTGTGGGAGGTGGAAGCTGACGGAATGGATAAGACCAGTTGTGCAGGTCTGTAGGTGAAGCGTTTTGTCTGATGGCACGTGCAGGAGATTGGTTTGTTTGTTGCTCCTGCTGCCTGGTCACGGGGTCACATGGGTGACAGATGAAGGTGGGAGTGTGATCTGATGGGAGGGGGAGGGGAGAGTGAGTCAGAGGGAGAGCAAATAAGAGGCTCTAGGGCGATCGTGCTGTCTATGGGAGAAGTAGTGTGTTTGTGGGAGGAAGGGTGCAGGCGGTTTGGATATTTCTACCGCTGTCTTATCTAGTTCATGTGATAGTTTCAGCGAGGGAAGATTTATGTTGGACGTGTTGGAGTTCTATTTACCCGTGAGCGATATAGGGTTGCTTTATGTTCAAGGACACGTAGTGTAGCGAACAATGATACACATTACACAAACTAGTTGGGTATCTCTGTTCTATTGTCTCAGGGTATGCTCTTTGTCTCAGGGTATGATAATTTTCCCGAATATACTTTTGTTATAATATATATTCGTTCAGGGACGTAGCCAAGGGGGGCCACGGTGGCCATGCCCCCCCCTGAGCGAAATAAATTCCACACTAGATACAATGAGATTCTCTGAACGGACCCGACCCCCCCCCCCCCCCCCACACGGTCAGCAACAAAATCTGGTGAGGAGCAAAATTGATGATTGCACACTAGATAGAATGAGATTTTCTTTGGAAAACCCGACCCTAGCCCCCTCCCCCTGGTCGACGCGAGCATATGGCTGAGGAACAAAATGTGTTTTTTTCCGACGTGCCCCCCCCCCCTGAGCAAAATCCTGGCTACGTGCCTGAATTCGTTTACCAGAGCCCCGGGTTGATGTATGTGCTGACTGCTGATGTGGCAGTGCAAGCTTTGCAGCTGAGCCGTGTAACACCGTGTAAGCTGAGCCGTGATGTCTGCTGAGCCATCTACACTATCTGGATGATTATATGTATTAGAGTAGAGAGAGTTGATTAAGGTATATTCGCTACTCAATGGATTAAACCTTCGCCCGGGTTAGAGCAAGATCAGCTGCGTGTCCGGGTAGGGGGACGTACCCGCTCGGCGTTTCGCCTTCTAATTGAGCTAGAGCTTCGATTAAAGAACGAGAACACGTGTGTGCTTAGTCGTGTGACAAGGCAAGGAAACCATTTGATACACGACATTTAATTTATCTGTTTCAATAGGTGAATCTAGTTGAGTTCGGTCAATGACCAAAAGGTCACAAATCGTAAGATGTGTGAAAACTGAATACTGATCGAGCCAAAACGGTGGAATCTTAGTCTGCATTTAAGAACATGCCAAATCTTGAAATCCAGCGTCACAAAATGACCTAAAAACGGCAACATTATAAAAAAAGGTCATGTGCAGGTCATCTGAGGTCAGTGATTCGGTTGACTGTGGAAGCATGTCGACCCCAGTGGAACATTGAATTAATGTTTCAAGGGATTCCAGGATTTTTGAAAACAGCGTCACAAAGCCTGTCCTAAAACGCGCCATAAGCCCAAAAAGTAATCTGAGGCGCATCGGGAGGTCCAGTGACCTTGGTTGACCTCAATTTAAAAGGTCAGGTCGACAGTTCACATGCTTAGCCGCTGGGGGGCCCGGCGGGGGAGCCACTAACTGTCACCGGAACACCGTGCATATTGCTCCTGAGCAAAGAAACCACTCCGAATTGCCGCATTTGTAACAATGAGTCGATGCTACGGACACGCCTGTGACCGCCTGCCATGCTTTGATAAACATGGCATAGAGAGGTCATTGAAGAAAGCTGGAAGTGCGAATTTTTAGAGTGCTGTGTCAAATGCTGTTTCAAAAGACGTAGACGCCGGTACTGTATACAGTTTCCATTGCGATCATTTAATAACTACGTTAGGTGATTTTGGAAAATAACCTAGGGGAGTGGACAAACACTCCGTACCCGGGTGAGCGGTAACTCGGCGCCCCCACTCGGGGGGGGGGTATTTATAATTCATATAAAAGATACATAAATGCACTAAAACTTGATAAACAATTTTTGTAAGGAGGTCATATAACAATAACTTTCATCAATATACATTTATGACTTGATAACTCCCGGTCATTGACATGACCTCAGAGGTCACCTTATAACCTAGGACCTTGAAATTGGGTGTCAATCTCGACTTCACGTCACAAGCAACACGCTAGTTTGTAAATCAAAGCTCTAGCTCAACTCGTGGTGAAACGCCAGGGAATCGTAACCCCCACTCCTTCCTGCGCGGTCACGTAGTGATGGGACGCTGCAGCGACAGGCAAGTTAAGGACGGTGTGCCTACTCTTTGAAATGTCAAGTATATTTTTATTCCGGCGTAAAAAGCTTACTGCTTTGTTATTGGTTACGATAAAATTCAACGTCTGGACCCCTTTAGTTCTAAATTTTTACTTATTTTCTGTTTTGCATTTGTTTCGTTTCAAGAACTCAGAAAACGACTCGTCACCTATTAACAGAGTAGCGAAAATTACCTATAATTGGCGCACTGCCAGAGCTAACAATATATGCTAGACGTCGTGTAATTTAAGAGCAATGCTTCTAGTGCGAAAGCTCTCTTGGCGACGTTATTGATAATTAACTATCTGCCAGAATGGTGATTGGCACTTTGGAATATCTCAGCAAACTAGACAGTGTTGCTGGGGAATGAAGTACATTGGCCTGAAAATCAGAAAATATGTTCCTACAGACTAGTGTCAACAACTCCACATGACCAATGTGGTAGGCACGACTCCCTTTAAACCGGTCTGTTGATTGTGTGTGCTATATGGTTCCACCGGTGTGATCGCCCTTGGTGATCTGAAATCAATCGTACGCCATGGCTATGTTATTGTGCTGAATGTGCTGTGTACAGCTACATCACTGTACTGGATGATGTGGTGTGTAGTGTACTGAGTACCAGCTTACAGTCACTGTACTGTGATGTGGTGTTAGTGTACTGAGTACAGCTACAGTCACTGTACTGGATGATGTGGTGTTAGTGTACTGAGTATAGCTACAGTCACTGTACAGTATGGTGTGGTGTTAGTGTACTGAGTACAGCTACAGTCACTGTACTGGATTATGTGGTGCTAGTGTACTGAGTACAGCTACAGTCACTGTACTGGATGATGTGGTGCTAGTGTTCTATGCACTAATGCAGTCACTGTACTGGATGGCGTGGTGTTAGTGTACTATGCACAAATGCAGTTACTTACTGAACTGGATGTTGTGTTGTTAGTGTGCTATGTACAAATGCAGTTACTTACTGAACTGGATGGTGTGTTGTTAGTGTACTATGTACAAATGCAGTTACTTACTGAACTGGATGGCGTGGTGTTAGTGTACTATGCACTAGTGCAGTTACTGTGCTGGAAACTCGTGATCAATTGGTACATGTGTTAGCGTTGCACTACTTGTTGACTTCTGCAGATGCATATATTTATATCGGGTCTCTTTTGTAAGATTGCAGACATTTATTTACCCTCGCCCTGGTGGGAGGTTCATTTTCACCCCCTGAGTTTGTTCCGGAATTGCGGAAAAACGGCGGTGCGCAGTGCCGTCAAATTTTGAAAAGTATTTTTTGCATCAATTGCCCACACTTTGTCAACAACTTGACTTCAGATAATCTCGGGTCAGGTCACCAGGTCACGTCAAGTGACCTTGCCTTCCAAAATGTTTGTGATCATGCCAAAGTCACAGTCTTTGTCCGGGATATTTGAAATTTGTCGAATTTCATAAGATCATAAGTAACTACAATCGGCGTATCTCGGATTTGTTTAGCATCGGTGACCTAAGGTCAGATTAATTTCCTGACCTCCCCATTATAAGTGAACGGGAAAATACACAAATGTTTCCTTTTCAGACAATATGCATTGGATCAGGCTGATTCTTTCAGAATCATGCTGTTTTAGCTAATTTTGGATGACCAAGGTGAAATTGTTGCCCAGTGATCTCTGCAAGGTCACCTGAGGTCACCTGAGGCCATCAGCAATTATTTGCTAATAGTTAATACATATCAAGAAGAGTGAATGACACCACTGTGTTTGTCTCGTCTGGCCGTGTCGTCTCATATGAAACATGACCTACCTGAGTCACCAAATGACCTTGACTCTTGGTCAAATTTTGAAGCTGACTTTACTAGGTCATCATAGGTATAGACATTTTAAACAGCCTTGACGAGACAAACACGGTAGTGCTACAATTATTGCTCTTTCGTTGTTAGTCAAAATGCTATTTAAGAAAACACATGTTAACACACATTTATTTAAACCTTTGATGATCTCTGGTGTCTAACCTATTGGCCTGATAATAATTTTTTGGATTCTTTTGTCGATTGAATGTTTCAAGAGATTCCGAACGTTTTTTTTCCGTTTGTTTCTAGGTATCATAGTTTCCGATATGTTTTGGGATTGTTCAAAGCGAAGTCCCAAAACTTGACAATTTGGCCTTTGATGATCTCTGGTGACCGTAATATTGACCTAAGCTAAAATTATCTATTTAACTTTGAATGTTCATGTCGAGAGCTTTCGAAATTTTTCAGCGTAGTTTAGTTTTCTAGTTAGACGTAGAAGGGGTCGTTTTGATCCCCCCACAATGGCGCCGTTGTCTCGGAGGCCCACCGGGACGCGGGATGTAGAGTAGGGGTGTGCACGTGCGCACGTGCAGAGTCACCCCACACCTGAATTTTGTGAAAGTGGCGTCTGAGGGTCCCTAACCACACACAAATGTGCGTTCTTTCTTCCCAGCTGTTGCGGAGATGTTGTGAGAAAACACTTTTCAACACCTCTCACACGGCACGCGTAACGCGCAGTGGTAGTCACCCACGTGAGTTGGCACTGGTCTGAAAGAAGGTAGGTTGGATGGACTGCTCAGCAAATAAGTCCGCTTGTCAATCAGAAGCGCGGTTACAAATATTTTAGCTTTGCAAAAGTGTCGTTACGGGACGGGCCAGGTCACTCATCCTCAGATTTATTCCATATACCACGGAAAGATGAGCGAGCGCTTCGCGCTCGCTCATAACTGTGAACCATCTTAATTTTCGCATCGAAAGCATCCTTCAAACATGGACCTGAGCGTTTTACTGTAAACGTTATCTTTGCTATGCTTTCGTTGGTGGGAATATTGGTATCGGCAAATGTAAGCAGCAAGTTTGTGTCATTTTTTTTCGCGGCTGATGACCGCCATGATGTATCAGCGTAAATGAAGTACTCTGTTGTCGTGTATCAGCGTGAAGGAAGTACTCTGTTGTCGTGTAGCCATCACTCAGCTGATCGCTCAATCACCAAGCCTGTACTGACATTGGCTAGCTTTGAATACTGATGACATGTACACGCGCCGAGAAGACGTTAGGTGCGCTAATATATTCAGACTGAGTTCTGCTCAGGGTTTGTTTTTATTACGCACATCTTGGCAAGGGCGTCACGGAGTTGATGAATACCTATATAGAGAATTTACCATCATATCATGCATTTCATTGGATGAGATATTACACGACCATGGTGCAGATTTACGTAGGTAAAGGAAAGCTTCCGTTTTCAATCTTTTGGTATATATGTCATTTTATGCAAAAATGTAAAGCTGGGATACATTGACTGAAAATCGGCAAATTTCACAGCTACCGTAGAAAACTCTTTTACTATACCTACCATTGAATGACAATTGAGAGCAGCATGGAGCCATAATTTGGTTTTGTTCTACTATCATAGAACTACATCAGTTCACACTCGCGGCTCCAAAAATCTTATCACTATGTATTTTAGCGATAAGTTTCTACTTTGAACCGGTTAATGTCCAAATCCACAAATATGCATCTCACGCCGTCCGTCTAACTCTTGCACGATGCCTACATAAAACTTCCAATTTACAGCCATCTAATCACTTTGATCATGACTCAACATCTATTCGGTCACCCCGACTGTGACTGAGTGTGACATTCATACCAATTCCTACACGCCTGTGCGTGTGCCTACCTTCGACAGCCTTAACTGCCTGCCTTCAACAGCCACACCGACAGCTGTCGAATGCCTCGTCAGGGTCCAGNCCCCCCCCCCCCTGAGCAAAATCCTGGCTACGTGCCTGAATTCGTTTACCAGAGCCCCGGGTTGATGTATGTGCTGACTGCTGATGTGGCTGTGCAAGCTTTGCAGCTGAGCCGTGTAACACCGTGTAAGCTGAGCCGTGATGTCTGCTGAGCCATCTACACTATCTGGATGATTATATGTATTAGAGTAGAGAGAGGTCGGACTAAGTATATTCGCTATCAATGGATCAACTCAACCCTCGCCCGGGTAGAGCAAGATCACTGCGTGTCCGGGTAGGGGGACGACCCCCTCGGCGTTTCGCTTCTAATTGAGCTAGAGCTTCGATTAAAGAACGAGTGTGTTGCTTGTGACCAGAGGAAACCATTGATACATGATTTTAATTTATTGTTTCAATAGGTGATCTCTGAGGTCAGGTCAATGACCAAAAGGTCACAAATTGTAAATGTGTGAAAATTGAATACTGATCGAGCCAAAACGGTGAATCTTAGTCTGCATAAACAGGCCAAATTTGAAATCAGCGTCACAAAATGACCTAAAAACGGCAACATTATAAAAAGGTCATGTCAGGTCATCTGAGGTCAGTGAATTCGGTTGACCTGTGGAAGCATGTGACCCCAGTGGAACATTTAATTATGTAAAATGGATTCCAGATTTGAAAACAGCGTCACAAACTGTCCTAAAACGGCCATAAGCCCAAAAAAGTAATCTGAGGTCATCGGAGGTCAGTGACCTTGGTTGACCTCAGAAAAGGTCAGTCGAGGTCACAATCTTAGCGGAAGCCACAACTGTCACCTGGAAACACCTTTGCATATGCTCCTGAGCAAGAAACACTCCGAAATTGCGCATGTAACAATGATCGATGCTACGGAACGCCTGTTGCGCCTGACATGATCTTGATAAACATGTCATAGAGAGGTCATGAAAGCTGGAAGTGCGAAATTTTTAGAGTGTGTGTCAAATTGTTCAAAACTAGGGTACTGATAGTTTCATTGCGATCAGTTAATAACTACGTTAGTTATTTTGGAAAAACCTAGGTGAGTTGGCCTCCACCACCTCCTACCCGGGTGAGGGTTAACTCGCGCCCCACTGGGGGGGGGGGGTATTTATAATTCATATAAAAGATACATAAATGCACTAAAACTTGATAAACAATTTTTGTAAGGAGGTCATATAACAATAACTTTCATCAATATACATTTATGACTTGATAACTCCCGGTCATTGACATGACCTCAGAGGTCACCTTATAACCTAGGACCTTGAAATTGGGTGTCAATCTCGACTTCACGTCACAAGCAACACGCTAGTTTGTAAATCAAAGCTCTAGCTCAACTCGTGGTGAAACGCCAGGGAATCGTAACCCCCACTCCTTCCTGCGCGGTCACGTAGTGATGGGACGCTGCACGGACGAGGGTTAAAGGAGTGTGCCTACTTTTTGAAATGTAAATATTTTTATTAGGTAAAGCTACTGCTTTGATTTTGTTACGATAAATTCACGTCTTGGAGGCCGCTTTTAGTTTCATTTTTACTTATTTTCTGTTTTGCATTTGTTTTTGTTTCAAAACTAAAAACGATGTCAATATTACAGAGTAGCGAAAATGTTACCTATAATGGGCACTGGCAGAGCCTAACATATATGCTAGGTTGTAATTTAAGAGCAATGCTTCTAGTGGAAAGCTCTCTGGCGACTATTGATAATTAATATTCTGCCAGAATGTGATTGGCGACTTTGGAATATTAAGCACTAAAGTGATTCTGGGAAATGAGTAATGGCTAAATTCAGAAAAATATGTTCTACAGACTAGTGTAACACTCCACATGACCAATGTGAGTAGGCACACTCCTTTAACGGTCGTGTATGATATGTGTGTGATTGTTCCGTTGTGATCCCTTGGGATGATCTTAAATATCGTTAGCTGGCTATGTTATTTGTGCTAATGTGCTGTGTACGCTTACAGTCACTGTAGCTGGATGATGTGGTGTTAGTTCTGGAAAAAAGGTTAAAAGCTAGTCACTGTACTGGATGTGGTGTTAGTGTACTGAGTACAGCTACAGTCACTGTACTGGATGATGTGGTGTTAGTGTACTGAGTATAGCTACAGTCACTGTACAGTATGGTGTGGTGTTAGTGTACTGAGTACAGCTACAGTCACTGTACTGGATTATGTGGTGCTAGTGTACTGAGTACAGCTACAGTCACTGTACTGGATGATGTGGTGCTAGTGTTCTATGCACTAATGCAGTCACTGTACTGGATGGCGTGGTGTTAGTGTACTATGCACAAATGCAGTTACTTACTGAACTGGATGTTGTGTTGTTAGTGTGCTATGTACAAATGCAGTTACTTACTGAACTGGATGGTGTGTTGTTAGTGTACTATGTACAAATGCAGTTACTTACTGAACTGGATGGCGTGGTGTTAGTGTACTATGCACTAGTGCAGTTACTGTGCTGGAAACTCGTGATCAATTGGTACATGTGTTAGCGTTGCACTACTTGTTGACTTCTGCAGATGCATATATTTATATCGGGTCTCTTTTGTAAGATTGCAGACATTTATTTACCCTCGCCCTGGTGGGAGGTTCATTTTCACCCCCTGAGTTTGTTCCGGAATTGCGGAAAAACGGCGGTGCGCAGTGCCGTCAAATTTTGAAAAGTATTTTTTGCATCAATTGCCCACACTTTGTCAACAACTTGACTTCAGATAATCTCGGGTCAGGTCACCAGGTCACGTCAAGTGACCTTGCCTTCCAAAATGTTTGTGATCATGCCAAAGTCACAGTCTTTGTCCGGGATATTTGAAATTTGTCGAATTTCATAAGATCATAAGTAACTACAATCGGCGTATCTCGGATTTGTTTAGCATCGGTGACCTAAGGTCAGATTAATTTCCTGACCTCCCCATTATAAGTGAACGGGAAAATACACAAATGTTTCCTTTTCAGACAATATGCATTGGATCAGGCTGATTCTTTCAGAATCATGCTGTTTTAGCTAATTTTGGATGACCAAGGTGAAATTGTTGCCCAGTGATCTCTGCAAGGTCACCTGAGGTCACCTGAGGCCATCAGCAATTATTTGCTAATAGTTAATACATATCAAGAAGAGTGAATGACACCACTGTGTTTGTCTCGTCTGGCCGTGTCGTCTCATATGAAACATGACCTACCTGAGTCACCAAATGACCTTGACTCTTGGTCAAATTTTGAAGCTGACTTTACTAGGTCATCATAGGTATAGACATTTTAAACAGCCTTGACGAGACAAACACGGTAGTGCTACAATTATTGCTCTTTCGTTGTTAGTCAAAATGCTATTTAAGAAAACACATGTTAACACACATTTATTTAAACCTTTGATGATCTCTGGTGTCTAACCTATTGGCCTGATAATAATTTTTTGGATTCTTTTGTCGATTGAATGTTTCAAGAGATTCCGAACGTTTTTTTTCCGTTTGTTTCTAGGTATCATAGTTTCCGATATGTTTTGGGATTGTTCAAAGCGAAGTCCCAAAACTTGACAATTTGGCCTTTGATGATCTCTGGTGACCGTAATATTGACCTAAGCTAAAATTATCTATTTAACTTTGAATGTTCATGTCGAGAGCTTTCGAAATTTTTCAGCGTAGTTTAGTTTTCTAGTTAGACGTAGAAGGGGTCGTTTTGATCCCCCCACAATGGCGCCGTTGTCTCGGAGGCCCACCGGGACGCGGGATGTAGAGTAGGGGTGTGCACGTGCGCACGTGCAGAGTCACCCCACACCTGAATTTTGTGAAAGTGGCGTCTGAGGGTCCCTAACCACACACAAATGTGCGTTCTTTCTTCCCAGCTGTTGCGGAGATGTTGTGAGAAAACACTTTTCAACACCTCTCACACGGCACGCGTAACGCGCAGTGGTAGTCACCCACGTGAGTTGGCACTGGTCTGAAAGAAGGTAGGTTGGATGGACTGCTCAGCAAATAAGTCCGCTTGTCAATCAGAAGCGCGGTTACAAATATTTTAGCTTTGCAAAAGTGTCGTTACGGGACGGGCCAGGTCACTCATCCTCAGATTTATTCCATATACCACGGAAAGATGAGCGAGCGCTTCGCGCTCGCTCATAACTGTGAACCATCTTAATTTTCGCATCGAAAGCATCCTTCAAACATGGACCTGAGCGTTTTACTGTAAACGTTATCTTTGCTATGCTTTCGTTGGTGGGAATATTGGTATCGGCAAATGTAAGCAGCAAGTTTGTGTCATTTTTTTTCGCGGCTGATGACCGCCATGATGTATCAGCGTAAATGAAGTACTCTGTTGTCGTGTATCAGCGTGAAGGAAGTACTCTGTTGTCGTGTAGCCATCACTCAGCTGATCGCTCAATCACCAAGCCTGTACTGACATTGGCTAGCTTTGAATACTGATGACATGTACACGCGCCGAGAAGACGTTAGGTGCGCTAATATATTCAGACTGAGTTCTGCTCAGGGTTTGTTTTTATTACGCACATCTTGGCAAGGGCGTCACGGAGTTGATGAATACCTATATAGAGAATTTACCATCATATCATGCATTTCATTGGATGAGATATTACACGACCATGGTGCAGATTTACGTAGGTAAAGGAAAGCTTCCGTTTTCAATCTTTTGGTATATATGTCATTTTATGCAAAAATGTAAAGCTGGGATACATTGACTGAAAATCGGCAAATTTCACAGCTACCGTAGAAAACTCTTTTACTATACCTACCATTGAATGACAATTGAGAGCAGCATGGAGCCATAATTTGGTTTTGTTCTACTATCATAGAACTACATCAGTTCACACTCGCGGCTCCAAAAATCTTATCACTATGTATTTTAGCGATAAGTTTCTACTTTGAACCGGTTAATGTCCAAATCCACAAATATGCATCTCACGCCGTCCGTCTAACTCTTGCACGATGCCTACATAAAACTTCCAATTTACAGCCATCTAATCACTTTGATCATGACTCAACATCTATTCGGTCACCCCGACTGTGACTGAGTGTGACATTCATACCAATTCCTACACGCCTGTGCGTGTGCCTACCTTCGACAGCCTTAACTGCCTGCCTTCAACAGCCACACCGACAGCTGTCGAATGCCTCGTCAGGGTCCAGTAACACCCCACCGAAACCTCCGCCTCCCTCCGTCCCTGTCCCTACCCTGCCTTCGAAAGCCACACCGACAGCTGTCGAATGCCTCGTCAGGGTCCAGTGACACCCCACCGAAACCTCCACCTCTGCCTCCCTCCCTCCTCCTTCCTCGTCGATTCCCGGCCCTGTCTGTCGATGCGTGCTGTAATAATTTGTCAAACATGTCATCATCCTGGCACAGAGAGTCGCCGCGGACCGGACAGCCTTCGGTCTCTTCCGGTGGCGGCCACTGTGGTGGACGCTGGGAATTATGGAGCGGTGTCGCTGCGGGTGTTATCCAGCTGTGTAGGGGCAATGGCGGATCCAGCCTTTTTTAGGGGGTGACAAATTCAGTTGCGTATTTAAAAAAAAATGAGCTAGGGGGTGGGGTATTAGGCCATCAGTGAAAAGTTGTTGTCCGTTTTTTGGGGGTAGCAGATGTCAGCCTGCAGTAATCAGCCCGTCGGCAACCTGTCAACAACTGTAGATAGAAATGAGCGTTTCCTGTACAGCATGTACTAGTGCTAACCCGTCCGCTCCGCTGGGCGATTATATATTGAATGGTGGTGCAAGCCAGTGATAAGCAATTCAATTAATAATTGATAACTCGTACTGCCCGTGGCACACCCGTCGTACCTATCGTACTTTTTTGTATCCGCCATACACCCAAGTCTCCTGGATGGTGTCTCGTATCTCATGGATGGAGGTACCCTACCGAAAAAACTCTCTCACTTTCTCCGCCCAACCAGCCCGTGTGCTATGTAATGCACTTCTATCGCTGGGATCTTCAGAATGGAGTTATCTGCACTAATTCAGCACGTGGATTAACTGGGACTGTGCGAACAGATAGACGGAAGCAGACGACTCGACAGACCTTCTTGAAATAAGTTAGATTGTACTTCACGTCTTGTGGGGAGAGACGTAGTTGATAATTTTTAAGTTATTCATTTCGGCTGAAATGACTGAAAGTTACCACCATTTGTGTATGCGTGTATGTAAGTATTTGTAGCATCCTTAGTGTTAATGTGCATGTTATAGTATAGCAGGTACCTACTTGTCACTTAGCGCCACCAAGCGGCGCGAAATTTGAACGTGATAGACCAATACAACACATAATATAGGCTGTGGGCCTTGTAGAGGATAATAAGCTAAAAATGATGTTCATTCAATTCAGCGCTGCGACGAACCAAAGACGATGACGATGGCTTAGTTTTGTGAAGGCTTCTATAGTAATGTCATGAAAAAAGTCCTGAACGAGACCGAACCGATGCCGAGTGGAGTAATTTCGGTTGATCAATTACCGACCGATTTGGGTTGAAGCCAAAAATGTTCAAAATTTTGCCGACTCAAATGATAGGCGGTGGTGATGTATATTGTATATTGCAAAGGTACAGTATTTATTTTTAAGGAACATTCTTACTCTTGTAAGCGATTTTTTCAGTCTTGATAGGTATAACAATGATGTGTTCAATTTAGTATCTACATTAACTGATATAATTTCGAGCAAATTGTTCATCAATTTACTGGATAGAAATCCAAATGCTTGCAAATGTGACGGAAAAGTGAATTGTTTAAGATTAGGCTGACCGAAAAGTGTAAAAAAGTGTGTTGGTCTGACCGACGGATTACCAAATCGTTCACACATTTTTTTTCGGTTACCAAAATTTTGGTAACCGATTCACACCACTAATGGTGACCAATGTGACGCTGCGAAGTGGTGTTCAAATTTTACTTTTAGGTGGTGGAAAACGCAATCTTCATTTTGGAACCAGACCGTGAGTTGAGCCAAGCCTCAAGTACATAACCCCTTTTCCTGGTTGCACATTAAAATTATGTATTGCACATGACAATTATTGAAAAGTATTATGAAATATATTGAAATGACGGTAGTTTTTTTAATATGCATTAACCTCATAGTAAATCACGATGACCGTTGGCAGTCAGCGCTCAATAGTAGATACGTAGTATGCTAATAATATCTGTATACATTTGTACCGAACTGTCACAAACAACTGGTGGCAGTGCAAATGGTTTGAAAACTGCAAGAGGCAGAAGTCAGACAGACTTTTCGGCGCATAAATGGCTCCTGTGTGGATCTGGAGGAGCGGGGATGGCTTGGGAAGATGGTCCTGGCCTGGTCTCCACTATTGGCTCTTCGGTCCAGCAAGCTTGCCGTTGGGCACTGTTGTAGCAGCTTCCGGGTGCCGATATCCGCGTCTTTGTGCTCGTGTCGCCTTTTTCGGAACTCGGCAGACTAACTCAGCATGTAGCCCGCTTAAAGGGATCATAAGACCTTTTCGAATGTCTTCTAATATTTTCTGGAGGATGGAAAGCGATGGCAACAATATTTATCGAAGTTTTTATCCACTTTTCACGAATTTTTTGTATATTTAAAGGGACATGCTCTTCCGGGGATGATATCGCAAAAACAGGCTTAAACAAGACCTAAGGACCACTTATGATTTTTAATTGCCATTAAACTCTTATCCAAAAACGCAAATAACAAAAAAAACAATCATTAATTTCATTACTTTTAAGAATCTAAGAACTGTTCACGACTTATACACACCACTACGTACATGGAAGCGTTTGCTCAAGTTAACTGTTATCACAGAGAAGAGATATCAACTTGAACTGACCAACCGTCAGCTGACGCTATTGCAATTAGATGAGACGCGATGCGCTTATACATTGTGGTTCCCTGTTAACTGAATCTGCCGGCATTTGATGTCGTTGCCATGGGATAACGTGAACAGACTTTTTTCCATTTTGGTATCTCGTAATCGTGAGGACCAATCATAAGCAAAAACCGTCGGAAAACTTCATTTAAATGCTGGGAAATCAAAATCCCTTCGTAAAAGTTAAAAACTTTTCTTTACATTAACTTTCCTTCATTTACTATGAAAACTTTCCTTCATTGCCTATCATTTTGCGTAATTTTAGTGGGTGGCGGACTCGAACAACCTCATTGGCTTGAAAAAAACTGACTTTGACGGTGAGTATTGGGCGACTGGGCGCGAATATAATAAAAAAAAAACGGACTTCTGGTGCTTATCAATTCGGCTTGTTTTTAACATATTACATTTTACTTTGATGGGACAGTGTCCCCTTTAATATAGCTACTTTGATAGCTTTTGTTATTATTACAATCAGATTAATCAGCAGCTAGCAATTCTAGTCCAAATTGCAAAGAAGAAACGAGGCATATATTGCGCTCTGATAATACAAAGCAACACACAATGTAAACACGTTGGGTGTAAACACACAAGTGCAAACAAAGTTGGGTGGCACTTGCGATCATGTGCGCTGCAATCGTCGAAATATTCTCAACACGGCTACTAAATCTTCACAGACCAGGGACATGATCCGGATGTGAAGCAGGGACGATCATACGCGGTCATAGCCGAATCATATCGCCTATAATAAAATGAATTTCTAAGTCATCTCTCAACTGAATTTCCCATGACGGTGCAAACGAATTATGTCGCATACCTTTAATTGTTTTTTGAGGGCTTAGAAATGGTCGGGCGGTGGTCATCTCTTCAACCTTCGGATCGGGGCGTTTGGGAGTCAATATTATTTGGACTGATACGTGGATGCCCGAATATTAAGAATCGACATTATATCTTTATTTGCAGAACTGAAGTAATGTTACAACTAGTTATGAACTAAATTTTGCCGTTTTCCCGCTATTTGGGACCCATAATCATTGCAGGAGATATTGAAGAAAAGGCACGGGTTTACGTGTTTTAATTCTACGGCTCTAACAGAACACTTATTTGCGTGGAAACGCTTACGAAAGTTTTTGACGTGAATTTTGGTAATCTTAGAGAAGAAACATTTTCAAGCCTTTATTGAAATAGAACTGCATATAAACTTAGCCTCCGTGTACAAACTGCATTGCCCCTCCAATAGTGGAAAAAGGTCTTATGATCCCTTTAAAAGTTAATTATTTGCGAAGCCCTGGGGACTAAAATAATTATGATATGAAACATTATTTTTTCATTGATCATTCTGAATTTCAGTGAATCATCCATGAATCGATTCACTACTCATGAATGATTCAATAACCACTTGACTGAATCATTCATACAAAGAAAACAGGGTGATGGAACATTCATAGCACGATTTTTTTTTTTTGGAGGGGGGGGAAACAGCCGATACTAACAAAAATAGCCAACCCCTCTATGGGAAATGGGAAATGAACTGTGCTAAAAACATGTCCAGATCACTCTCAGCTCACTTTCTCATTTGGCCTGTAAACACCCTTATAGTCATTCCACAATATTATGCTTTGTTATTTGCACTTCGCATTTGCTAATTTTTGTGATTAATCACTTCATGAAATGATACATTGAATGATATTTGGACTGCTGCCAAGACATTTTTACGATAATTTTGCAGAGGCCACCGTTCTTCCGACGTTTGTTTTGTTTCGGAGAGGGCTAAGTTTATAGTTCAGGAAGCTTTTGAAGGGGCAAGAGCCTTTGCCCCCCTTGGATCTGCTCTTGTGTATGGGTTCTGGGGTTCTCTGCAGGAAAACATTATGAAGAAAATATGTCATTGTTTGAAAATGTTTTAACATCGACGAAATGGAAGAAAACGAAAACGCCAAACTCTCAAATATGAAAACTTTTGCAGGCAAAATAATGTTGCAAGGATGTCAGTGATAAAATGGCAAAAAGGTTTCTACTACTCTTCCATTACCAAATCGGCGGAAATATCATAATTAACTTGCTCCTGCTCATGCGAACCAGAACAGGAACTCATGACATTGAAATCGCTACCCGACCTGGCTCACATACCTTATTTGCCTTCCGCAGCCATCCGCCAGCTGACTGCGCGTCACAGCGCGTGCGTTCAAGGTCAGCCCAGCTGACGCGCACGGAACTGGAGCAGCGCCACCGCTGCGGAGACACCGCCGGCGCTGTAATTGGAGCTGGCGGGCGCGTGCGGTCGTGGGTGCGGTCGTGATGCGGTCGTGGGTGCGGTCGTGATGCGGTCGTGGGTGCGGGTTGGATCAGGCATCTGGCATGGGTGATACCGTGACCGTGACCTTGAACACCGCCTGCCGGGTTGGCTCGGGAAGTTCTCACGATGTGAGTGATAGCTGCAGGATGGTGATATAAGTGGGAATTGGGGAATGCGGAGATGCGGGGCTGTGGTTAGTGGTGAGTGAGGTGCTGATATGTTGGTTAGAAGGGTTGGCTAGTTGGGCCTATTTCCTCAAAGAGAGTCGTGAATTTTGGCTATTGTTGAATCGGCGTCTTGTCTCACAAGTCCTGGTGGTTTTGCTTAGGAACCATCTATCATTTATTTGTAATCGAATGGCAAGTCTGCTTTTGCATAATATCATTGCAGATTGGATATTTTAACAGAACAGAGAGAAGTGAAATATTGCAAAGTCTGAAGTAAAGTGATTTATACATTTGTCGCGAAATATCATGTGAGATATATCTTGCTTTAAATGACATGTTTTTTGTTTTTTACATTAAACAAATATCAAGGTTCACGTGATACAAAATATATCATCAAAATCGAATTGCAAAGTGCTCAAAATGTGCCTGATGTGCCGAGCAGATAATAAGATGACTAAGTTTACGAAATATTCAGACGCTCTGCATACAGATTCAATGGCTTCAAGTTCGGCGGACAGCGCAACTCAGGTCCCTGGAGCAGTGGCGTAGGAACTCATTTGAAGTTGGGGGGAGGGCAAAAGGCACTTTGAAGTCGATTCTTTTCATGCAACGTCCAAAGGCGTAGTGTTAAAATAACAAAATGTTTGGGGGGCAGCTGCCCCTCTGCCCCCCGGCTCCTACGCCTATGCCCCGAAGAACAAGCCTTGTCAACCGGCAGAACTTGATATCATTCACTTGCCAAACCCAAATGTTACAAACTAACGACACATTCTTCCCACCTTTGTCGATCATTGCGAGCATTGGCCAGGCCATTGCACTTTTCTTCCAACCTCAACCTTAATCAAGACGGACAAAGTATTGTTCTGGCCGAATCAGGTCGCAACGGTACCGAAGGATTATTCGAGTATGCTTATGAACATTTCAAACTGCCTGTCTGCATGTATTATGTGAAGCTATATCGCTTTCTACAGTATGCAATGCCTGCTTTAAACGAGTTGGTTAGTGTCCCATGCAGCTCGTAAACCTTGCATTTCCGGCAATTTATGCGCCTCGACCCAGGAAATATCTCAAGAGATGCCAGATAGCAGCGTCTCGTGACCCATATCAACTCTAGTCGTGTGTGCAATAAAGCTCACGTTATTGTGCTGGTAAGGGTCATTTGTGCCTCGAGTGCTGTTAGAAACGGGTACTTAGGGCTCGATGGGATGGCCACTATCCGTGCCATCTCTGCGTAAATTTGACGTTTAGCGCTAAATATAAAATAATGGATGCAGGAGTGAAACCTGATTTGACACTATCATACCACGAAGTTATCAGGTTTTAAGACGTTAGCGTTCTGCTGCCCGCCTTTGAGATTGGAAATAAAACGTGAAAATCATGTGTGATCTAAAGGTGTTAGAAAGACATATTGGGTCATATCAGGTGAACGCATATAATCAGGGATGGTAAGGACGCCGGAAGAATCCGGCATTGAACAAATAAGCCCCGCCCCCCTAGGGACAAACACTGACGCACAATCTGGTGAATCCAGGCAGGCTAAAAGTTGGTTTGGAGCTAGTTTGTTTAGTTGTTCGTTTCTAGCATAAAATTGCAGTGGCGGCGCCAGCCTTTCGAGACTGGTTAGGCAGTTGCTTGGGGGCTCGACATCGAAGGGAAATTGAAGAAGGATACAACCGGATGGCAAAGACAACTCATACATCGTTACATTTTTGCGGTAATACCACATGTTTTTTTCTGTGAAAAGGCAAAACTTCATAAGGATGTGAAATCAAATAATTGTTTCGTTTTCAATCAGCCTGTGCAGGAAGTCTTGTAAATAAAATTATCATGCATTTGTTTCGGCCCCTGCCCCCTGTAAGTCCCGAATTTCAGCCCCAAAGTCCCCCCTGTAGCTCAGTGGAAGAGCGCTGGTCTTCTGACCTATCCCGGTAATGGCAGCCCGGGTTCGAGTCGCTTCGGCGCTCGCTATTTTCTCCTGACTGGGATGGCCTGCGGCCGGTGGCTACGGTCGCACAAAAGGCCAGGTGACGTCAGTGAGCGGGGCGGACCGTGTTCAGGTATGTCGGGCACGTACTATACTTTTGTCTCTAAGTTCTGCCGGCCAACAGGAATTACGCGATCGGGTGGTGAGGTCAGGACTAGCGCAACAAGGGGGAACTATCAAAGCGTTCAAAGTTGCAGCATTGAATGCTTGGCATATCCAATACCGCAGCTAACAACGCTTGCGACCTCCAAGATGTGCCCGGGTAGGGAACATCGTCATCGTCCAAGCTCCCAGCCTCCAAAATTGTGGCGCATCCAAAGCCAACCGCATATCCAAAGCCGAGGAAGCCAAGCTTGCGACCTACAAAATTGTCGCTTGCGACCTCCAAAATTGTCTGACGCGGACATTTTTGAACTACTAGTTGCAGGAAACCGCTAGATGAAGGGAGTGCGTTGTGATGACGTGCGCCACTCTGAGATGCCCATCGGCTACAGTGGATATGGTTTATGCGAATCGACCGTCTGAACACCACACTGGATCCTGCCTCCCCTGCACATCGCCGCAGACAGCTGTTGGCGGGAGAGGGGAAGTAAGCGCCGGTGCGGACGACTTTAGTTCAGTGGGACCGACGCGGGGGTGCGGGTGCCGCAACCAGGCTGTCTGGCGTCCGCACGTGTCGCCGTCGCGGTTGGCGAGGGGGCGCCGCTCTGCGGAGGCCGTGCGCGGTGAAATGCGAGGCGTTGCGGGTGGGAGTGGGGACTGCTGATATGTTTTGAACGTCTGCTGGAGTATTTGAAGCGTGGTTGATTTTGTTTCGTTGTTTTGCATGCTTCCTATGTTGTTGTTTTGAAATGCAAGATGACAAACTGAAACAAATATACTGAAGGCCCATTTTAACATGTTAACCTGCGCGTTACTGGGGTATATTTCATAACGCGAGTTANGGGGGCTATTTATAGGCCCCCTCTGAACTCCGAAACTACTGACCGATCTTAAAAATTCGGACGGCATTCGATTAGCTGTTATCAATTGTTGAAGAAACCTATATTTTTATCCTCAGGGTCACCGGAATGACGTCCACAGGTCACGTCAAATAAAAAATGTTTGACCGTGCCATCAAAGTCCAGGTGGTCGGCATTGTCCGCAAAAAAATCAGTTTTAACGCATAATAAGTTGGTAAAATCGTTATGATTCGTGTATCTGACACTTATTAATTACCATTAAAAAGCTAATTTTGAACCTTTGGGTCAGGTCAAGGTCATTCCGAGGTCACGAGGTCAAATGAAGATTACGGTCATTAGGAGTTGTTAACACCATGTTATGGGTTCGTTTATCGTTAGAACGCCAAAAAATGACCTTAGAACATGTTTTTGTACATACAAATTGAAGAAAAGCAAAAACGGAAAATGCAACTTTTGCTTTTTGTTATACACAGTAAAGGTGGTCTAATTTTGTCTTGAAAAGGCTGTCACACAGTCATTTTTGAAGATATTGACTTCAAACTTTCTACACACATTCATTGGGATTAACTCAATTACATATATTCCGTTTTTGTGAAAATTCGAACTTTTTTTGAAATTTTCGAAAAACCGAAAAAAATGTCTTTGGAATTCTCAAAATTTTGAATTTCATTTAAAAAAAAAGATATCAGTCTGATAGCTTAACTTATTACCTGTCGTTTGGTGTTTGACGATTGAGTTTATCTTCAAAACTGTACCTTTGGCAGCGTTTCCGCAAACCTATTTTTCAACAAAAACCGCAAAACATGACAATCACTACTGACGTTTTCCGGTTGACCTATCATCGCCTCGTCTTTTTCCATCAGGCAGATGTGTCCAAATTGATCAGGGCAAGGTACTTGAAATTTGGTCACGATACCTACTTGGGTTTTAGGAGATATTGCAGAATAACGGGAGGGGGGGCTATAAATAGCCCCCCCCCCAGTAACTCGCGGGTTAAAAAAAACACACACACACACCCACACAGTCGGACGTACAGATAGACGGGCTGACAACGCGCTCCCTACCCTCCCCCGGTCAACAACTTTCTCGCTGACTGCTGAAGGCCTGCTATTCCCGCGTTTTTTTTTTAAATACGACACTGAATTTGGCCTCCTCTTATAGCCAACTTCTATATCCGCTCCTGTTTTCAACGCAAGTGTGAGAAGTCGATAAATCGATATCAGACTCTTGTCTGGATCCCAGTGGATCCATCGGTATAAAATGCATGAAGATATTGTATTCCAGTGGATCTCTCTGCGTACAATGCATGAAGATCTGGGACCATTCTAAATCCCTCGGCGTAAAATGCTTCAGGATCTGGGATCCCAGTGGATCTCTAACTTACAAACGAGCCATAGATCTTGAAACACCAAGATGCATGGACTTACATCAAAATTCGTGGTCGCTATTCTACGTATGCAGTTTGTGCTATATATATATATATATAATTAATACATGCAATTTACCTTGTGAGTTGTACCTATTAATACAAATAAATAGTGTAATTAACTTTTCAATATTATACAATTAGCAAGAAGTAGTACTTACCAGCGTGTCTGGATCCCGAAGTTGGATCAGGGATCCAAGTGGATCTATCGGGATAAAATGTATCAGGATCTGGGATCCTTGCGGATCCCTAGGCTTATTGTGTACCTGGATCTGTTGTCCGATGTGGATCCCGGGAAAGGACACAGAGATCCAGATCTCAGCTGGATCCCGAATCCAGGCACATGTCTACTCGATATTGATGCTGTAAGGATTGAGCAGGTCGTTTAAGTCATTCCGCAACAGGAGATGTTAACAAGAGTCAAGATTTATCAATGTTACAGTTAGTATGAAAAAATTCCTTAGTATGCATACTAACTAAGTTAGTTTGCACAACTGACTGTCCAAGTTAGTAATGCAAACTAACTAGGTAGGTTGCAAACTAAGCTGACGGCAGAACAGTTATGTTGCAAACTAACTATGTTAGTTTGCAAACTAACTAGGTAGTTTGCAAACTAACTGACCAGAAGTTAGTTTGCAAACTAACTAGTTAGTTTGAACGAACTAGTTAGTTTGCAAATTAAACTGTTTATATGCGAAATCGACGAATGTATTTGGCGATCTAACATCTACCAGTAGGGAGAACGGGGCCACGTTTCTGTCACGGGCACATATGTCAGCGGGGTTTCCTCGTGAACTATCCACCGCAGGTATATTGTTGTTTCGTAACATATGTTCCTTTGTGTATGCAGTGGTCTGGTACTATTAAAGCAACAACATGGCTGCGACTAGATTGGCTCAATTTGGAAATGTTTGTTTTTCAACAGAAATCCAAAACTTTTTATAAGTGAACAAAAATTTTGTTTGTGGCTATTCAGATAATTGTATAGTGTCTTTGAATGCTGTCATGAGCCGATAGGAATGTTAAGAACATTGTGCTGAGCGTTATTCTGTCCCATTCTCCCAAGTTTTCAGTAAAAAACGAAAAAGTGTGACCTGTGTCGAGTGGGGCAGTTCCTGTCACTGAATCTGTTCATGATTCCCTAGTCGTAATCGCTTATAACCGACATAAAAATAATTGCCTGTTGTTTAACAGATATGGTACACCACTACAACGTACAAAAAACGAATCGTGGTGCCGCATGCAGTTCACCGAGCGGCCAGAATTACGTTAACCTGCGGGGGCAGATTCTGCCCCCCAGAGATCTTCGAGAACCGCTAGGCGATTTCGATGGGAAAAACATCATTCGATTTGTCGTGACCAATCTTTCTTTTTGTACCGTCCGAATCGCTTTTTTATTCAAAAATGGGCCAAGGAACACATTCGAAAATATTGGTGTCTTCTTGAAAGTCATTGTACCATAGTCATTCGACCGATTTTTTATGCAAAAAGCGTTTTATGAGCTTCTAATGTCATGGTCCCTTTAATGAATGAAAGGGAAAAAGTTCAAAATGAAAAAATTCATGGGCGTAACTTAGGGGCTCTGATTCGTGCACTGGATAGCCCAAGAAAAAACGCAAAAATGCAGTGTTGGGATCGTATATAGCCGTCCATTTTCCTACACTATTTGGTGGTGGCGATGAATGAAACCCTCTCCTCCCCCGCCAGGGACACCATAAATGACCGTTCGGTGATAACAGGAAGTGCCCCATCAATGACAGAATGTGCCCCCATAGGTGACAGTATTTATATTGCCTTGGGTGACAGAACGTGCCCCGTATATGGGGCAGGTTCTGTCAAATGAGTCATCGCCACATTATCGACACGGCACCGAAACCAACTGAGATACCGCTTGAACTCCTGAAAACGACTTGAAGCTATTGATGTATGTAACAGTGTATGTATTGGAAAGTATATCAATCACCAACTGTGAAAAGTGTGCCCGCCAGGGCCAATTAGCAAAAAAGTGACAGAACGTGCCCCGGTCTCTCCTACCTATCCAGTGACAGAATGGTTATTGATCGAATGCTCTGTCAAATTTATATCGCCTGGCTTATTCCGCGTCCCGCTTAGGGCATCCCGACTCAAATCGCTGCTTCCGCATTGGATGGCCTGCGATCCGTGGCAGTGGTCGCACTAAGTTCAGGTCAAGGTGACGTCTGCGGTGATCGGGGTGGACCGTGTAAAAGGCATGCCGGGTACTTTAAACTTTCAACTATAAAATGCTGTCGGGCAATGACAAAATTACCTGATCGGACGGTAGGGATCAGGGGGCCCGCGCAATTTGCACTGCAAGCGAGTCCTTGCATATGAAATTCATTCATTTATTTTTTTAATAAAGAAAATATACAATATTACCAAATTTGACGTTACCTTTTGATACATATTAAATGCACTAATTACTGTCTTCTCTTAAGTTATCCTGGTCATTATGCCGCTGCATTCCCCAATGGAGGTGCAAATTTTTGGCACAAATGAGTTACATTCTGAACTCCAGAATATGCCTAGATTATGAAATATAATATATTAATCCAAGTAAAATATAAATATATAAATCCCGCCCTTGTAGCTCAGTGGGAGAGCGCTGGACTTCTGACCTATCCGGTATTTGGCAGACCGGGTCGAGCCGTTTCGGCGCTCGCTATTTGCTCCTGACTGCGATGGCTGCGGCCGGTGGCAGCGGTCGCACTCATGGTCAGTTGACGTCAGTGAGCGGGGCGGACCGTGTCCAGGTATTTCGGGCACGTACAACTTTCGTCTCTAAATTTTGCCGGCCAACAGGAATTAAGCAATCGGGTGGTGAGGTCAGAACCAGCGCAACAAGCTCTGCTTAGCGTGCAGGTCCCGACCTCGGAAATCCATCCATACAAAACGTTCGGGTTAAAGTTATGAAAAAGTACGTATCTTGCTTAACATTCCCACCATTCACTAATCTTATGTCGTTCATAATATAACAATTATGGAGTCCGGAATATAACTGATTCGTGCACAAAGTTTGCACCGCCACTGGGGGAATGCAGCGGCATTATGACCCGGGCGTTAGCTTGACCCGAAAAGCTGATGTCGAAGCGGGTTAACTCACTGAAGGGAACAAACTACCGAACCAGAAGGCGGCTGGATCTCCAACGCTGGCTTTGAGTGGTCCAACGACTTAAGAGATTACAATACTGAATGCATCGAATTTATCAAAAAGGTAACGGTAAATTTGTATTTTTTACTGTATCTATTAATTAAAAATAAATTATTCAATTTCATATGCCATGACTCGCTTGGAGTGCATACTGCACGGACCCCTGATCTCTAGTCTCTACCGTCTGATTTGGCATTTGCTAAGTGGCCGACAGCATTTAGAGCTGAATGTTTAGGTACCCGGCATGCCCTTTTCACGGCTCACCCTGTTCACTGCAGACGTCACTTTGACCTGACTTTGAGTGCGACTGCTGCCACGGATCGCAGGCCATCCAATGCTGAAACAGCTATTCGAATCCGGGATGCCCTAACCGGACGTGGATAAGCCAAGCATCGACGATGTATCGTCGATTTCGCAAATAAACTAGTCAGTTTGCAAACTAACTAGTTGGTTTGTAAACTAACTAGTTAGTTTGCAAACTAACTGGCCAGTCAGTTAGTTTGCAAACTAACTAGTTAGTTTACATACTAACTGGCCAGTCAGTTAGTTTGCAAACTAACTAGTTAGTATGCATACTAACGAATTTCTCATACTAACTATAACATAAATACTGGAGCTAAATGAAATACTATGTGGAAAAGGACGCCCATCATGTGCGATATTGCTGATTCAATCATATAATAACGCGAACATACTCAGGTGGCTATTAACATAATTGATCCTATATTCATTAATTAGGTATTTGCATTCCTTTCACACGTTCAAATGTACATGCATGCAATGCTCATACTTGACCTATACACCTGACACTCAAATCGCACGCCTGAAGCCTGTGCAGGTCGACTCATGCATAACAAACTACAAACCAGTGGCATGTCCGGGACCATATTACCCAGCGCGAGCGTCATATTACATTAGCTACCGTTGCATTGCAACGTATGCTCGTCGCAGTGGCATGCACTCAATACTGCTTCCCGCCCCAGCCTACCACTATCCCAGCTACCAAGTCTCATTTCCTGTCCAACAAACACCGAACTCCTGACAATGGTATCCCGGAGCTAAGCACGACTGAGGAGACTGTCATGATGAGCTCAGGTCAGTGACAGCACGCTCTGGTCGGAGACGGCACGCTCTGTAGCCTGTTTCATAAAGATATTTACACACCGGTTGTATGCGTAGATTGTAGATTCGGATTGTACAACTTACACATTCAATACGTTTACTCAAAAATTACTCACGCCGCGTAAAGTAGAAAATGTAAATGTCTCACATTATAATAGTGTTTACAAGATCATAATATGTAATTTAACTACATATACACGTAATCTGTGCTACTACACTACAAACTACTCATACAACGCGGTATATAATATTATATATATATCTTTATGAAAGGGGCTACAGGTCGCGGACTCGGGAGCAGTGGTGCCGGAGAAGTTAGCCCAGCTGTAGCGCCTGTAGGAAATGGTGATGCAGTGTGATGAGACAGTCGGCCCAGTTTTGTACCAGAGCAGATAACTCCGCACATCTGGCAAACGACAGAGGTTATAGTCACTTGAAGGCCTAGCCTGAGGTGTGAATATTTCAAAATAGCATAACGCTATTCCACAGGTTGAGCAATTTATCAGTTATTTGTGTCTGCACGTGTACCGGCAGACACATTAAACTTATTGGCGATATTCAGAAGCAATTTGGAAAAAAATGCGGATTTTATACACGATAGTAGTTAGTACAGTGAAACATCATAACAGCGCATCGGCACTCTAATGTGTAATTGAATCACTAAACCAGTGGTTTGGACATGGTTAACCCCTTTGACGATCGGAAGGATTCGTTGCCCACTCCCCCTTCTCCCCCAAGACCGCAGTCCTTGGCGTCAAGCTATGCGGTACAGCATAACTTCATGTGTTTACTACTAGTGCCATCTAGGAGCAGAAATATAAGCTGACATGTGTTATTCCTCTTGCTCTAAGGCAGTGGTTCTCAGTATCGCTATCAATAGCATAGGTACTTGTTATGGTGACCAGAAAGACTCACTTTTCCTATCCCCGACTGAAATTTAAAGTATACGTACATGCAACTACATTCTGCAAAAAATGCGGCACACAACTTTCTTTCTAACGGGTTAACTCTACCGCAAAGGCGGCTAAGCATCGTTTAACATTTATTGGTTTCGATGCCCTTTACGATAATACGGTACCAGCGTTCTTCGTCAGAGGAACAGAAACGGGGATAGATTGATGTGCATAACAGGGAGAGTGCCTACTGTTTTGGGATGCCAATTTTTAATACGGTATATTGGTTTTGTTTTAATACGGTTGGTTTAATACGGTTGGATACGATTAAATTCAAATCTGACTCAGGGTGTGTCGCTACTCTAGAATCCAGTGGATGCAGGGAAATTAAATGGCGCTGAAACGTGAAAAAGCAATTATTGACAAGCTTTTCTCGCATAAATAATTTCTCGGATGGCCGGAGACGATTTTCTAACAGCCCATTAGTCAACGTCGTGGTGGTGGCGCTACCTTTGCTGCCAACATGTCGCGGCTGAGAAATGAAGCAAAAATAATATAAGCAGAGTAGAACCATAACAAAATGTAAAATGCAGTTTTGCAATGCCCTTAAATGAAGTGTTCCTACCCTTTTGGATTGTCAAATATATTTGTATTATGGTAAGAAGCTACTTGTTTGATTATTGGTTACGACATTATTCACGTCTGGATCCCATTTAGTTGAATTTGTTCCTATATTCTGTTTTGCATATTGTTTTGTTTCGATATCCATAAACGATCGCCACTATAAACAGAGTAAAGAAGATGCTATCTGGAATGGTGCACCTAAGACAATCAACTTCACATACGAATAATGTTGACTGGAAACCGAGGCTCTGATCGGCAGCTGCTATCAGCGCGCACGAGCTGTTTTATATTGACCAGCGCTAACGATATATGCTAGCAGTGTAATAGTTAGGGCAGTGCTTCTAGTAGCGAAAGTCTCTGTGGCGAATACCGATAATTTTGTGATGACATACTAGGCGATTATGGAATATATCAGCAACTAGAGTGAATCTGGAGAAATGAAGTATATGGCTTAATTTAGACAAATATGTTCTATAGACTGCAGTCTCAAGAACTACACATGACTGATGTGAGTAGGCACACTTCCTTTAATTAATTACATTCAATCAGTAACTCACTGCCGGGTGATTGAATGTCAATATAAAGCAACCCAACTGTTAGTGTGAGTGATCTCGGGTTTTGCAAGTTCAGCGCACAACGGGTCCTCATATCGTTCAATGCAGGCACACAATTTCACGAAGTTCAACATGGGGCACCATTTTAATAACTGACAGTTCGACAGTTCGTTTCACGTGCAGATCGTGGCTCATTGTTTACGCCGCTTCTTCTGGCGGCTCCTCGACATCCCCAGCAGCCATAGGCGTAGGAACGCGGGGGGCCGTGGGGGCCATGGCCCCCTCACTTTTTGCGAATTTTTGGTGCTAAAAAATCACAATTTTACTTCGTTAATCAAAATTAAAGCGCAATAGATTCCGCGAAGATGAAAGTGAGCTCAATCTGCCATAGAATCTTGTGTAGGGGATTGAGTTCCCCTCAAGACGAGATCGAAGTTTCGCTGGCCCCCTCACTTTTCGTCACGTTCCTACGCTACTGCCAGCAGCAGTCTCGAACTGGACAACATCTAATTTCCAGATTCCACGGCGCACCGATAGCCAATCGGCCCGGAAAATCACCGACGGACCGTGGTCCGAATGTCGACCCGTCTATTTTCTGCAGATGTCGCAGTTCGAGTTCATCGCTACATTTACATATGAACCAGCTGACAGCCACGCCGCCGTCCAGCTCGTACAATCGGCACACTTCAGCATTCACTCCTTGTTCACCACCACAGCCAAGCACCTTCAGCGCGCCACCGAGCATCTGACTGATGAAGTATACTTATCGTGTAAGATACAAGCACCTTCAGCGCGCCGCCGAGCATCTGACTGATGAAGTATACTTATCGTGTAAGATACAAGCACCTTCAGCGCGCCACCGAGCATCTGACTGATGAAGTATACTTATCGTGTAAGACATCGAGAGTGGAGCAGGACTGCGGAGAGAAATCCGTCACGTTCAGGCTGTCAGGCGCCGACAGTATCAGCCTGACCACATGCTCGCCTCCTACCGGTTTAGGCAGCTGAGCTGTGGTCCGCGCAGGGTTTATCTTTGTGACCATCGAAGTTAGGACTGTGCAGTTCTGGTTCTGCGATTGTCTCCGCCGTTTGTCTGGCTAATTCTTGACTGAACTGATTTTTCTCCCATCCTATTTTTCGGACTGCGACTGTGTTCCTCTCGCTGGACGTCATCCGCTCTACGTGCATCTGGAAGGCGTGGGTAATACCCTGTTGTCAGCCGTGGCTGCCATGTCCTAGATCCACACGGACATGTTTATGTCGCTTCGATCCAGGTTTCTGTCCACTGTTGTCGATGACAGGCGCCTCGAAATCTGGGTCCTGCCAGTCAACAGCGGTGACTACGACTGAGTACCGATTCGCGTCGCTGTCGCCGCTGCTGTCATCGCTATAGTGATGTTGCACGTCTGCAGCGTCACGGATCGTCATCGGACTTGTCACGTGGAATGTTTCGTGTCGCTCGGCCCAAGGCGTATTTATTTATTTATTAAGCGGGAAACCAGACCCAATACGTGTCCAATCTGAACTTCGCGCGGTGCCCGGGTCATGTACAATATGAGTAACACGAGCTCAATAAATCAACCAAACGGAACACAGCCAAATGCTGGCCAATATAGGGGAATAAAACGCCAATACAGCACTGAGCTGGCCCTATAGGGCCTGATCGCTCATGAGTCGACCCGGAACCGATTATAATCGGTTCCGGGTCGACTTGTGACTGCGCGGCGCCGTTTCCGGGTATTGACGGCACACGTCTCGGCCGGCAACGGTCTCGGCTATGGTCTCCTAATAAACGTGCCGTGGTTTGCACCGGTACCACCGGCCGCCACAACTCACCACAGTGGCACTCACCGTCACAAGGAAAACGCCCTCCACCGCCACCGTTCAGCAGCCTGTTGACGTCACAAATGACGTCACGGCGGCGCTCGTTTGCGCCGGTCAGCCCGTTGTCGGCAGAGAGCTCGGAAACGGGTAACGGGTGGGGTTGGCCTGCCAGGCGCGGTCGGGCGGAGCGACTCACACCATCAATCTCTCCGGAGCTGCAGGAGCTCCGACTTGTCTGTGCGACCATTCCAACTGTCATCCACCGTCTGCAGCTTTCGTCCTCCTGAAAGGAAAATATCCCGCCGAATGTTAATGAGATTATTAATATAAATTTGACTCCAAGAGGACATCGTTAATATCCACCCCATTAATTACGATGACAATGGCCTCATATGCTGCGGCATAATCTGTTTTGTTGTTGTTGAGGAATGGATGTAATTTCAAATAAGATAATGTCATAGTAACGGTCGTAATTAACCACGCCGTGCCGGTGCTCGGCACCACCTTCGCCATGGTCGTTTAGACGCCCCCCTCGAACTCGGCTCCTATGGGATATAGACAAAACGATAAACACCGTTCGAAAGCTCGTCAAAAATCATTTAAAAAATATTTCGGTCACTTGTTTGACTAAGATAATATTGATGCCGCCAGAGGTCATCCAATGTCAAATTTTCTAGTTTTGCGACTTTGCGACTTAGTTTTGTCGCGACTGTAGTTTTGTGACTTAGTTTTGCGACTTCGACGGAAGAAACACCCACCAACAGGTGAAGTCATCAGGTAAGAATACAAGTAGAAGTAGAAGTAAAGGTTAAAATAAAATGTACATAAAACGAGAATAAAATACAAATAAATATACATATGAAACACGATGAAGTAAGCGATGTTATTTACAATAAAGGACGAGGTGGGTCAAATCGTTAAAATTTTAAATGTGACTATGTATGAGACCTTGCCACGTATCCAATCAAACGCCCTCTATATGAGCTAAAACTGTCGCTGAATACGTCTGCGGCTACCTCACGGTTATTTAGAAAGTTGTTTGTGTCCCTTGGACATACCACGCTATACCACGACATACCGATCCTTGGACATGTTTGTGACATACCATGCTAGTTGCTACACAGTATTAACTCAAGCCCGCAGTTCGTAGAAGAAGAGGTTTCGGTTGCGGGTCGATCGGATGGGCAGTTGGGCACATGCAGAAAAAACTTTCAAGGAGAAGTGGTGTGTCCAGTTTTGTGGAAAGGATATTTCTGAAAGAGAGAAAGAAAGTCGTGTTGCAACCACCGGGCGGCGAGAGGTGGGACTTTAAAGTGTCGGCAGAGGTATGGGTGATATAAAGAAGGCGCGGCTCCGGAAGAAGTAGAATGTAAAAGCCACATCAGGAACTTGTGCTGGACCCAATCAAACCGCACCGTTTGGGAATTGGCCGCACTAGCCAGGATTACACTCGCGTACTACATCCAGGATTGAGCGTGCACTGCAGCAAAGTAGGCGGAAACCAGAGCCGTGGAGTCGAATTTTAAAGCATTTGTCGAACCTGTTAGGAAAGACCTAATAAGAATTCCGAGCGATTGGCTCGCTCGTTTAACGACATCACTGATGTGCGCCTTAAAAGTCAATTTGGCGTCCAATATTACGCTCGAGTCTCTGATCTCGCTGACGTGCTGGAGCAGTGATGAACTGATAAAATAGCTGGTCTGGACTGCGCGCTGTGTGCCTGAGGATCATAGTGAACGATTTGCACTTTGCTTTATTTAGTTTTAGGCCCCATCTGATAGACCACGCTCCGAGACGATTTATGTCTTCCTGGAGCAGTTTTCCATCAGATGGAGATTCGATTTTGCAGAAAAAGCTTGACGTCGTCTGCGTACAGTGTAGACCATATGTTCTGTCTACTTCTTGGACACCACCCGATGACGATGCGCCCGGCGAATAAATCCTTCGTGAAAACGGGTAGTAGCAGTCCTTTCAGTGCACTATTCGAATACACTCCGTTTCTCCATGGGTCGATGTTTGTTTTCGTCTGCCGGAAGCTAGCGTAGCAAGTATTCTTAAAAAGCTTTGGTTAAGCGCACCCGTTTAGTTGAATGTCAACATTGTCCAATGTCCATCGGTGCTGTCTGTCGGTGCTAACACGCAGTGAGATCTAATGAAATTATTTAAGCCTTCGCCCCTAATACCCGGGGGCGAGGGCTATAGTTATTGCATTGAATTCAATTGCGTGCATCACAGACAGACAGAGACAGAGACAGAGGTGGTGTCGTTGAAGTGGACAGAACACATGATATACACTGTGCATTAGCCAGTTTGACTGAATGAACCGGGTAGATCGCTAATAAAAGGGAAAAAACGAGAGGTGCCAAAATTGAGTCTTCTGGTACTCCGGATGTGACTTGTTTTCAATCTTTATGTTGGAAATGATAGCAAGGAAAACAAATCGAAAGCAAAGATCTTTGAAAATACATTATAATAGGTGTCCTCAAATTTAAGCTCAGTTCAATAGATAAGGCTCTAGAGGCCAGATGTCAACAAAGGTAAAAAGGCAATTTTTCCCATTTTTTCCCCGCAAATAACTTTCTGTCTGATAATGATACGACAAAAATTTGGACACCATTGTGTTTTCTGATCAAGGCACGTTTAATCAGCTTCGGGTTGACCAGATTGGGTCAACTTAGCAATCTGGCCTTAGGTCAAGGTCAGGTAGTGACCTAAGTAGGTCGTGCTGTATATTAGGAGACGTGCCTCGACGAAACAAAAAAAAAACATTGGTGCCAGTTTCACTTATTTATCTGCATTCTGTCAATAGTTATTGGGACACAAGTGTTGGTGACCTCAGATGACCTCAGCTGGCCCTGTAGGATTCACTAAACAAAAAAATTATACCTGAATCATCAAAAATGGTCATTGGTGACATGATCCAGAAGGAATTGGACTGATATAAGGCGTATCCTCTGAATGGAAAGCGTTTGAATATTTCCCCATTACCTTATAATAAGGTCACTAAATTGACCCTACCTTAGCTAACCGATATAAAACATATGTTATTGTAGCACTCATGATCTTATGAAATCCTGCAGGTTTGAAACCGATCGGCCAAAAGCTGTGGCTGTGGTACGACCGCAAGCTTTATTGGAGGTGAGGCCACGTTACCTGGTCTGGTGACCTGACCTGAGATAACCCTAGGTATATAATTCAAAAATGTGGTTAATTGATGTCCAAGCAGGTGTGCCGAAAATGGTGGAGCGTAGCGGCGCCGTTTTTCCGCTATCCTCGAAAAACCTTATGAGGCGTCTTACACCTCCCACCCCCCGGCCGAGCTCGGGCTAACATAAATATGATTTTCCAGACGACTATTTCGTAGCAACTCATGGAAAGATTATCTTTGAAGGTTGTATGCTAGCTGAGAGGAACAGGACGACCAATATGTCCAAACACCCATTAGCCTGTAAGATCCGATCTGCCTAGTGGCTGTCGACGAAGACGGCGCCGGCCTCGTCTGCGCCTCGTCCGGCGACCCGCTGTCAATGTTCCATGTTCATCCCATCATAAACAGGCATTATGTAATCATGAAACGCCGGCTATCGGAAGTTGAAATACAATATTTGCCAGCTTTAATCATTCAGAAAAATATTGTCCGATGTCATAGGAAGGCTATGGACATTGGAAACTCTACAGTCTACACTCGTCCCATCATTGTCTACACAAACAGCTGCAGAATGACTCAAACGTGAGCATACGAATTCTACTGGTTCTGAGACAGCCCATTATTTCTAGTTCCTGTCATTTTAAGTTATTATTTCAAAGCCACTCCAGTATTTCACTTGTACACGTCAGTCATAATTTTATCAAACTGTTTCCAGGTTAACCCCTCGCCCACGGAGGCGGGACGTCCTCCCCCGGAGGTTTTTTCTTAAAGTAACTTTGCCACGTTCGACGCAGACTTGCTATAATTACAGTAGCTGAGTTGACAACGTTTTTTACGCATGCCTTAACAAATTTATTGAATTATTGTTCAATATGGGAGATAGTGGACGTTTTGTGACGTCATGCTGGTGGAGAAAACCAAAAATGTTCGAATTTTTTTTATGCGCAAGCTGCAAACGAAAAAGATAAGAGATAGAAAATGGACGATTGTCTTTCATGCGCTCCGGATTTGGCAACATTTGTTTTTTTGTTTAGCAAAAAATCAAAAATCTGATATTCTGGGAAAATCACTACAAAATCAGTCTTTTTAAAATAATTTAAAATAACGGAATATATTGAAGAGAATAGATTGACCCAATACCTAAATACCACTAATTTAAAGCAATATCTCTCTTTGACTGCGTAATGACTCCCTAAGTGGAGACAACTTATTACAATTTTTGTAATATCTTTTTTGACTTTTTTAACAGATGCGAACAAGTAAATACTTTTCTGTGTTTTAGGACAAAACTAGTCTTGGGACATCACTTTTTAATTTACATTTATCAACTTTTAGTTTTGAGGTTTTTATTTTTTCGTATTTTTGTATTTTTTGGTAGCATAATTGCTGTTCTGGACGTGGTCGAGTCGAGGTCATTCACTTGGCCTGGAACGTCATCCGTTGACTTGAAACCTAACAATTGCATACGGTTAGATTCGTCGCATGACAGGTAACATGCTGGTTCTTACCGCGTTGCTCTATGCTGCTTGGTTTGGAAGTTAGCAAGGAGGGGGCCTGTCATGCCCCCTTTTCAGGCCCCGCTTTCCCCGTAGGACGAAGGTGAGAAAATCTCCCGAAGGGCGAGGGTTAAAATATCCCATCAGCCGACCGTTAATTTCTTACACCCAGCTTTGTTGGTAGCTCACTTAGGTAAGTTGTAAATATGTGTGTGCATATATTGATTAACATTTACTAAGAGGTACTCATCAAACGAGCGATGTTTCAGTGTCATTCATATGAACTTCGATGGCTTATATCATATACAGCAAGTAATAGGTATCTCATAAGAAATGCTCAAATATAATACAATAATGTCGGTATAGGAGACGGAAACGGCACATTTGCTCAAATACGATATATAGGTAGTTCATAACGATTAAGTTTGCTAACACGGTTCACAGGACACAGTCTTTTTAATGCATTCCAAATGCAAAAATAGACTGCAGCTTCAAGATGAATGAGTGAATCCTCAGTCAAACAAATTATCATAAATATTTTAGGTTAAAACGTCATATCCTAATAACGTATTTTCCCAGATTTGTATATCGGTGACCTAAGGTCGGGTCAATTTCGTTATTTTCCCATTAAAAGTAAATGGGGGAATATACAAATACTTCCTATTCATATAACATGCCATAGATAACAGTAGACCTGTTATCTATGAACATGCATATATGGATCAGGCAAATTGTTTCAGAGAGATGTTATTTTAGCTCACTCTTGATGAACCAGATGCAAATGCTGCTCAGTGACCTCTGCAAAATCATCTTAGGTCACCTTAGGTCATCAGCAGTGTGTTGCTAATAATTATTGATAGAATAAAGATACAGACGAGTGGATGACATTACTATGTTTGTCTTGTCGAGCCTCGTTGCCTCATAAGTAACATGACCTACCAGGGTCAGCAAATGACCTTGACCTGAGGTTAAAATTATCAGTAGATCTAAACAGGACACAGGTCACCATTAATATTTTTCAGAGCGCCTAAGGAGACAAACACGATGGAGTCAACATTATTGTTCTATATTTTTTTTGTGAAATGTTATTTGCGAAAAACAGCTTTGTCAAACATTGCCCTTTTGAGTTTTGACCCGGATGGCCTCTGGAACCTTAGATGTTGACCATA
>VOPJ01013054.1:0-22860 GCA_014673585.1 Semibalanus balanoides | reverse complement strand
CTGTGATGAACTGAAGTCAAAATTTTGCAAAGTGTGGGAAATTGATGTTCAAACAGCTTTACAAAATTTAGTGCGCTGCGCGCCGCCGTTTTTCCACTATTCCGGAAAAACCTCAAGGAGGTCAAAATGACCCCCACCAGGCGATGTTTTAAAACCGACCGGCTTATGACTTCCAATTAAAAAATGCGTGACTTTTTGAAGTCTTAAGTATGCTTAACCGTGTAATTTATTTGCAATATTCGATGATAGTATCATTCAATGCGTATCGATGAGACAAACACATTAGTTAAATCGGTTTTACTCTACGATGCTTCCATCACAAAGTCATTCTTTTACAGTAAATTCGTCCTATTTGTAAAAATATTTCAAACTTAATGATAAGCTTGAGAACCTATTATTGACCTGAAGGTAATTCATGCATGGCAGTTTTAGCAACAAAATTATATTATCTTTCGACCGTTTTTTGGTCGGTCGCTACTTCTTTAAGTAATCGTGATAGAGACGGTTTTAGCAAAGGCACTCATATATAGTCGAAAAATTGACCTCTGTGACCTCAATATTTACTTGACCCCCCAAAAATAACAGCAAATATGCTTCTGATGAAGCTTGTCTCGGGTTATCTAACAGCATTTTTCACTTGTCGCTGCCCATCATTGAAAATTTGCGTGGCCCCCCAGTGAAAATTCTTACAGGAGGCCCTGCAGTGAGTGTAAGACCGTGCATGACCTTGTGACACATAATCCAGACGGACGCCCCAGAGCAGGACAGTGAGCGACGATGGGTGGACACTACACTTTCATAGTGAATAGAATTGTGACGAATACCTACTTAAAGCACGTCTGTGATGGTTTTAAAAGCGTTGTATTTTTCCGGCATTTCACAAAGTACTTGGTCAAGTACCACCAATGTATAACGACACGATCCCTCACTAATGATGACGTTGCGTGCTTCTCAGCCAGCTGATTTGCGCATTACTTGAGGACAAAACTATGAATTATCAACCAAATAATTGACATTTTTAATTTGCTTTTTCCGCGTAAATATAGGTTTCTTTGACTTACTAGTAATATGATACTTAATTTCTTGTTTCTCTTGATCATTTCTGAGCATTTTCTCGTTTTTTCAAGGTGAACTATTCCCTTTAATATACCGAAAGCTTTGCCATACATCTGCTTTTTGTGTTTTTATCATCACTTACTCCGTACTGAAATATATCGTATTTCGACTATGATTCAGTAGATTTGCTGGAATTGAATTTAATAAAATAATATTGAATCTATGGAAATGCAAGTTAATGATACAAAACAATACTATTAATTTATAATAGACCAAATACTATTCAAAACAAAAATATGTTGTCTAATTTATTTGAGCGCTACATTCCTTACCGTTTTACCCGTTGTCTAGTTATCATGAGTAATAGAAGCCGTCGTATACCCCGCTCTCCCCTTGTATGTCAAAAAGATAAACATTGACATTTGGCTACCGAATGTCACTTGAAGCATCCCGATCCGACTGGTGGTTCCGAAGATATCGCTTCGCCGACCTCGAATGTGGCCACCATCTTGAAATAAAATCCATATAACTCACAAATTTACCCACCAATTTGCAATTTTCGGGCGTCAAACGATCCACTATTGTGTTGACTCAAATGTCGCATAAAACCACCGCCCTGCTCTGCTTTGTTTTCGAGCTATTCACGAAAACATGTGGCAGGACATAAAAGTGACCCCCGCCCTCAACCGCGTGTGTTAAGTTTCATATCCTTTGGTACGAATTCAGTAAAAAAACAACAACAAGCAAGTCTGCTTTCCTTTGAGGGGAAACCCCATGATGTTTTATCTGGGGAGGACGCGTCCCCCTTTCCCCGCTTTCGACGCCCTTGGATGTCCCCCAAATTAGTTTTGTATCGTCCCATGTTGACTGTGCTGTCCATACACAGTGACGTGCAATGCACTTCGTGGTGCCCCTGGCCAAAAATATGTGCTCGAAAAATGCTGACAAACTCTTGTTGACTCTTTAAAACTGTTAGAACTAAAATTAACCATCTTACATAAATGCGTTACGTGCAAAGCTGGCAACCCAATAAAGGAATCTGTTCTTGAATCAAAGAACCCCAGCGATCCTATCCCAGCCAGAGCTGCAACTTATTCGAAGTTCACGCCAGTTGATGATTTCTCACAACGAATACCTGCCTTTGTCTGCAGACACTCCGAAGTACAGCACGGAACGCCAGCTCGAGAATAACAACATCCCGGAGAGCTGGCTGGCCCGGCCACGTCCCCTGGAGCAGAGGCGACTCCACTGCAACCAGCGTGCTGGAGACGACAAGATGTTGGTGGGCATGAGCGATGACAACGGATTTACCGTGAGGAAAAACACGATTATTGTGATATGTTTGTTACTAGTGATGTAAATAGGAGTCCCAGCTTTTGGAGGTTCAAAAATAGTTGAATCCGATTCGGACTTCGGTCGGTCAGTCACAAAAATTTGGGGCAACTTTCGGTCAAGTCAAATAATTATCACAACTCATACATTTGCCTACCTTGCAGGTACTTACACCTTACACGCAGTTATTGGGATGATCCTCCAATGTGTTCAAACAAAGTATTGTGTAATTGATGTATTTTAATGGGAAATTGAATGAAGGATGATGTTATATTAGTTGTGGACATAAAATAAAGTAAAATAATCACTAATGGTTATGTATAGCACGTAGTCACTATATATTATTTTCGGACTCTTGGGCTCATCAGTCACTTTTTGGTTAGCATTGCCATAACATCGGGCTTTGCATTGGACATGAATTTGAAAATTTCAGAATCTTACACTAATATTTGTTACTATAGCCGTTTTCACGATGGCTTATTTTACGCGAAATGTTTTAAAAACATTTTTAAAATGTTTAAAATGCGTTTCAGTTTGTAGCCACGTCTTCAGATGGACAAATTGCGATACATGTTTTAACGCCTCGCTCGAGCGTGCCGTAGCGGCGAGGGTTAAAACTTTTTTTTTCTTGCAAATTGTCCTCGTAAGGCGGCTACAACTAAAAACATTAAAAACATTTTAAAATGTCTTTAAACATTTTCGCGACAAATTAGCCGTCGTGAAAACGGCTTATAATAAATACTTCCAAACTAACGATATATAACACAAATATAATTTACATTGTTCCAAAGAGACAGAGCCTGCAGGAGATCCGCGCAGCCCATTTTTGTTAATGCAAATGGTTGGCGGAAGTTGTTGCAACGAAGCAATTTAATGACAAAGACGACTTTCACATAACAAAGTACATACTGTGTGTGGTTTTCTTGATGTAGCAAACATTTTATGATAGACTTAAAGGGACACTGCCACCTTCCCAAAAATGATCAAATGTACGCCGCTTGTGGTGCTAAATATTAAGTATTTGCTGCCTAACACCAATAATCAATATGTCACTTGTTTCTTACAAACAGTGCTCAATTTCGTAAAAAGTTAAGCTTTAATATTTGGGATGATGACGTCATATCAAGGAATTTCCACAAATAGAGAAAACCTTCACGCTGCCAAATGTATGGCTAATGTACGGTCAAATGTAAAACAAGTCGACCATCATCAACATTTAGTAAAGAGAGATGACGACATCGGCTCCTGTGATATGTACCAATACACTATGGACTTATTTTTACAGATGTCAAGATCAAGCTCAAATTTATTTGTGATTCCACCTTGGAGGTTGTTATAAGTTATACCATGCATAATTGCAATGCAAAGCACTAAAAATGGCTATCTCAACTCAAATCTTATGTTAAGGTGGCAGTAGTTAAGGTGGCAGTAGTTAAGGTGGCAGTAGTTAAGGTGGCAGTAGTTAAGGTGTAGTTAAGGTGGCAGTAGTAAAGGTGGCAGTAGTTAAGGTGGCAGAAGTTAAGATAAGCAGTGGAAAGTCACTAAGTGTGTAGAAAGCTGACGGCGATTTGAAGCACATGTCCATCTCTCATACCATATTCCTTTTACAGGACCTAGACTTCATCAAATGTGTGCATTACTGTTCCATTCATCTTGGAGAGGAACGCGACGTGGATGTACCTGCGAATTCGGTGAGATGTCAACATTTGCCATCCCATATCAAGCTTTACGCATACACTACAAATGCTCTTACGGCTTTAGCTCATTTATTTATGTACGGCTTTAGGTCATCTGTATCCAGACAGCCGTATGAAGCTGACCGTATCCCAATCACAATGCCCAGGCGCGGAACCAGGAGGCACTTGAGCACTAACCCCCCCTTAGCCGGGTTTTGGCCCATGCCCCCCCCCCCCACACACACACACCCTGACCGAGATCCTGGATCCGCATCTGACAAACAAATCACCGTATCAAAACCAATGTAATCTATATGACCGTATACAGATTACCATATCCAGATGACCATACCCAGATTACCATATCTAGATGACCGTATCCAGATGACTGTGTCCAGATGACCGTGTCCAGATGACCGTGTTCAGATGACCATGTCCAGATGACCGTGTACAGATGACCCTGTACAGATGACCGTGTCCAGATGACTGTATTCAGATGACCGTGTCAAGATAGCAGTAACCAGATGACTAAAGACCGCCTTCCTGTCCCCAGGATGCGGACGTCAACTGCGGATCCAACGAAGTGGTGACGGCGTTTGGGGCGAGCGATAAATGGATGGAATTCATTGTCCGTGTGACCTGCAGAAACATCACGGCTGGCGCCGTAGTGACCGACACATGTCAAGACATCACCGTCACAGCCGCCCAGGGCAAAAAGCGCGACCACCCTGCCGACAGCCGGTCAGTCCACAGCCTCAGTGTCGGCTCCACACCCTCCCCGCTGACATCCAGTCAGTCCACAGCCTCAGTGTCGGCTCACACCTCCCCGCTGACATCCAGTCCAGTCCCACAGCCTGTGTCGGCCTCCACACCCTCCCCGCTGACACCAGTCAGTCCACAGCCTCAGTGTCGGCTCACACCCTCCCGCGAACATCACATCAGTCCACAGCCTCAGTGTCGCCCCACATCCTCCCCGCTGACATCCAGTAGTCCACGACTCAGTGTCGGCTCACACACCCTACCCGCTGACATCCCAGTCAGTCCACAGCTCAGGTCGGCCCCCACATCCTCCCCGCTAACATCCAGTCATCCACACCTCAAGTGTCGCTCCACACTCCTCCCCGCTGCATCAAGTCAGTCCACAGCTCAGTGTCGGCCCACATCCTCCCCGCTGACTCCAGTCAGTTCACAGCCTCGTGTCGGCCCACACCCTCCCGCTGACATCCAGTCAGTCCACCACCTAGTGTCGGCTACACACCCCTCCCCCGCTGACATCCAGTCAGTCCACAGCCCTCAGTGTCGGCTCCACACACACCCTCCCGCTGCATCCAGTCAGTCCAGCCTCAGTGTCGGCTCACATCCCCCGCGACATCAGTCTCCACAGCCTCAGTGTCGGCTCCACACCCTCCCCGCTGACATCCAGTCAGTCCACAGCCTCAGTGTCGGCTTCCACATCCTCCCCGCTGACATCCAGTCAGTCCACAGCCTCAGTGTCGGCTCCACACCCTCCCCACTGACATCCAGTCAGTCCACAGCCTCAGTGTCGGCTCCACACCCTCCCCGCTGACATCCAGTCAGTCCACACTCCAGTGTCGGCTCCACACCCTCCCCGCTGACATCCAGTCAGTCCACAGCCTCAGTGTCGGCTCCACACCCTCCCCGCTGACATCCAGTCAATCAAAATATTATGCGATTTTTAGAATGCTTCAAGTTTGATGGCCTGCACGGTGCGAGCTATTGATCTAAGATAAAATTTGATGAAGCTGAGTGACAAAAATCATTTATCTTTAAAACTTTTTACGAGCGTCGCTAGTTATTTTAGTTCTCGAGTTATAGACGTCCTTTGTAAGGACCCACATATGGCCGAAAATTTTACTTGTGTTGACCTCTGGTGTTATCAATATTGACTTTACCTAAAAATGACCCGAGTTCTTTCAATATCCATTTTTTGAGGTATCTAACACTTTTATGTTAGTCGCTGCGTTGTATCGCTTTAAGCACTTGGTTGGGCGGGTATCCACCCGCCCCCTTCGGTGTAAAATTGTTGCGGACTACGTCGGTGCGAGACAGAGACTATCAAGGGTGCCCAAACACCAAGCCCAGCCCAGCCGAAGCTTATGAACACCAAGCCCAGACCCAGACCAGACCCATTAAAATCCATAAAATTGATACCCATGCCCATTGGGGCCTATTCAGATAAGGCAGATGATTATTTTCACAAAATTTGCAACAATTATCCTAGCAGGTTGACTTTCATAATATTAACGAGAAATAATATCAGGCACCTGTGTGTTGCTGTTAATTTGACAATCGAACACTTTGCGGTCAACATTATCATATTGGATTAGACTTAGGATCAGACATGACTTAAAAATCTTTCTGCCCTATTACTTACCACGACTTTGTCATATAATTGCCAAAGTCTACTGTTTGAGTGTCCTATATCATTTAAAAAACATATTTACCTGGCTAAACATCTGGTTGTCAAGTAAAACAAAACGCTTAGCGACATTGTTCTAAAATTGAACACCCATGCCCGCCCAGTACCCATGAAAATTAAAAAATGCATACCCAACCCAGACAATCGGAAGAATTGAGTGGGAACCCATGGGTGCACCCAGCCCATGATAGTCCCTGGTGCGAGAGCTAACCATTTAAGTTGCACCCACAAGGCACGTTGAAGGTGGTCACAGCAGCAACACAATTACAAATAGACAGCACGAAACGTCGGACTCTTGACATTTTACGCTCTCCCGATTGTTGCTCACATTCGTGACATATTACATTACAAATACATAATTTGGAGGTAGTGCAGTGCAGACTGTGGAGTTTCGGGGCGTTTACGCAAAACGATCCATCACAAGTTTGCAAATACCACTTCAGAAAACAGCAACGTTTACGAAACGAATGCACCGCACAGCCGCTATTATTAACTGCCTCCCAAAACATCGGCCTGGCACGCGCCTTGGCTGATTCAGATTTTTCCAAAACTTTTGACACAAGAAACCGCACGTAATTACAAGCTTAAAAACAGCCATAAGGTTTAAGACGCTAGCCCTAAACGGCTAGAAAGCGGCAAGCGAAAAAACTACCGGGGGCAAGGAATCTCCCCCGCAAGGAATAGGGTTAACCCTCGCCCTACGGAAGGGGCTCGACAGCCCCCTCCCCTCTGAGTTTTTTTTTATTGAATAACTTTTAACTCATAAAGCGCATCTTTCTGAGATTTATGGTAGCTGAGTTTACAACAATTACACGCATGCTATTACAATTTATCGACATCGGTTTAATAGTTAGAAAGATAATTATTTTAAGGTTTAAGTCATGCTTGTGAGAAGAAGAAAAATCGATATTTGGAAAATCGTAAGGAATCGAGTTTTTTCAGTAAATAGTAAACTGGAACCGTAAAAGACATAAAATGGCATTTTCTTCAAATTAGTGTTCTCGGAAATACGAAATTTAGTGTTTTTAACCCCAAAAGGGAAAAAAATGAAAAAATCACTAAAAAATCGAAATTTTAAATAAAGCTAAAAGATCGAATACATGAGAGAGAACTGATTATAAGGAGTACTCAAACGCAATTTCAAAGCAATATCTTCATGTTTGACCTGGAGTGATGGCTCTCTAAGTTGAAAAAAACAACTTATGACTCATTTTGTAAATCAGTCGGACTTTGGTGGCCAGATGCCGAACGAATGATTTTTGTTTGTTTTCTGAGACAGTAACTAGTTCAAAAGAACATGCACTTTTTATTTGCTGTTTAGCATTTTCAATATGTTGAGGTTTTCTGTTATCGATATCTGTAGGGGAGACCGGGCACGTTCTGTCACTTTTGCTAATTGGCCCTAGCGGGCACACTTTCAGAATTGGTGATTGATACTTCCAATACTGTTACATACATCAAATAGGCTTCAAATCGTTTTAGGAGTTCAAGTGGTATCTCAGTTGGGTTTCGGCACGATGTCGATACTGTTGGCGATGACTCAAATTTGACAAACCTGCCCATATCGGGGGCACGACTGTTCACCTAAACGGGGGCACATTCTGTCATTGATAAGCACGAGTCCTTGTTTTCACCAACGGGTCATTTGTGGTGTCCCTGCAGCGGAGAAGGGTTCCATTTCATCGGCCACCATCAATAGTGAGGAAAATGACGGCTATATACGATCCCAAACACTGCATGTTTGGCGTTTTCTCTTGGTTATCCATGCACGAATCAGAGTCCCGAGCTACGGCCATATGATTTTTAATGTTTGGAACTTCACTTTTATACATTAAAGACTATGACATTAGAAGCTTCAAAAACGTTTTTTGCATAAAAATCGGTTCGATGACATGGCTACACATGATCCTTCCAAAAACATCCAATATTTCGAAGTGTTCGGCCCCTTGGCCACCCCATTTTTTTAGCAAAAAAACAATTTTCGGGGTACAAAAAGAAAGATTGATGTCACGATGAATCGATGGTGTCTTCCTCATAGAAATCAGCCGAGCGGTCTCGAGATCTCTGGGGGGGCAAATCTGCCCCTGCAGGTTAACCCTTTCTCTGACGGGGAGATTCTGGCCCCCACCCCACCTGGTAGTTTTGCACCCGCCCGATTCTGACCGTTACGTCTATCGTCTTTGGAAACTTTCGGACTTTTCCTTAAATATGAATGACGCGTAGTTCTGTGCAAATTTGGAAAAAAAATCCGCACCAGCAAGCGGCTCCAGGGAGGTTTTTGGAGTTTCGTTTTTGGAGGTCGTTTCGAATGCGGAGTGGCGGCGGATACTTCCTTCGTAGTTTGCGGTGCAATAAAAGGCGTCAGAAAACTAAGTCGATGCTTTGTTACATCATACAAATGGATTTAATATCTGTGGAGGCATTAGGCGCACTCAGGTACATAAAATGGGAGGCGATATTCTCCGTCAATTTAGGCCGAACTTCAAATAAGCAAGATGATAAAAGGTTTTCCGCATATGGTGCCTCCCACGTTGTTTACCTGAATCCGTCAATGTACAATTGGTTACATTTAACAAATTACAGCAACAAAGCCCACATGTGACGTTCCCACGTCCCAAACACTAAGGAAAAGCACATATTTTTCATCAAAAAATTTCCCCATTTTTGTATCCTGAGTTGCGCCTATGATTTTCGTTTTTGTACTTTGTCCCTTTCACACATGTGAAGAACATTGACATTAGAAGCTCAAAAACGCTTTTTTTGCATGCAAATCGGATGATTCACATGGCCACAATGACCTTTCAAAAAACACCCTTATAATTTTCGTATTTTTCCACCGGCCCCCCACTTTTAGACGCAAAAAAAGCAATTGTATCTAAAAACAAAAACGTCACGACGAATCGAATTGGGTTTGTCCGCATCGAAATCGGCCGAGCGTTCTCGAGATCTTGGTGGGCGGAATCGCCCCCCCCCCCCTCCGCAGGTTACGTAATTCTGGGCGCCCGCAGGAATAGGTAACGTAATTCCTTTTGCGCCGCTCGTGAACTGCATCGGCAACTACCCGATTCGTTTTACGCTCGTGAGTGTTGTTACCATATCTGTAAACAACAGGGCCAATAATTTTTATGCTCGTTTAGAGCGATACGACTAGGGAATCATTGATCAGATCCCAGTGACAGAAACCTTGCCCCAGATTGGGTGACAGAACCTGCCCCACTGACCACAGGTCACCAAACTTTTTCATTTTTACTGAAAAAAACTTGGAAATGGAGGCAGAAATAACGCCCTCAGCACAATGTTCTCGAACATTCCTGTAGGCCCAGACAGCATTCAAAACACCATACAATTATCTGAATTGCCACAAACAAAAATTTAGTTATTCACTTATAAAAAGTTTGGATTTCTGCTTGAAAAACCAAAACTTTTCCAAAATTGGACCAATCTGGTCGCAGCATGTTGTTGCTTTGGTGAGTACCGGGCCACGCAACAGCACAAAGGAACATGTATGTTACGAAACAACCAAATACCTGCGGTGGATAGATCACGAGGAAACCCGGCTGACATAATGTGCCTTCGTGACAGAACGTGCCCCGCTCTCCCCTACGGTGATCGAGGAGTCGACGGTTGGCTAATGCTAATCGTTCATAGCAATAGTCATCTATGGTGACGATTTCTGTGACCTAAGAGGCTATTAACTAACCCAGACCTTAAAATCGATATATGGTCAGATAGTGATTTAACGACAAACAACTTGACGCTAGCCAAATCATTGTATTTTCATAACTTTAATCATTACGACGGTCTGAGCAAAATCGCTATTTTTGGACGTGGTCGATCTTGTCATTCACTTGACCAGGAAGGTCACCCGTGGACCTGAAACATAACAATTGTATACCATCAGATTTCTCACGTGACAGGCAACATGCTGTTTTGTCCGCGTTGCACTATGTTGCTTGGTTTGGAAGTTAGCAGGGGGACTGTCAGCCCCCTCCCCCCCGTAGGGTGAAGGTGAAAAACGCTCCCGTAGGGCGAGGGTTAATACCTAACTAGGTACTACATAGTATCATTGCATTCGGTAGATCGACTCAAGATATTGATACCGTGTTACACGAATGAATATTGATACCATGCTAGCAAATAATATTGCCAGTGTTTGCGCATCTTTATAATTATATAGTTAACCGTCCCCAAAACCATTCAAGCCAGCTGCCAAAAACATGCGTCATGACTAACGAATGATTTCCAGCCACCTTATACCTTATACAGTTCCTTATGCATGCCTCTGGAACGGTGGGTTTCCTATGACTGACTGACCTGTGGGATTCCTGTGGGTTTCCTATGACTGACGTGATTTCTCCCCCAGCTGGCCGGCTCAGTGCCCCAACACCAACGAGGAGATCAGCGTGATCACTGGGATCGCCTACAACCAGCAAACAAGCCCCAGGTGGCAGAAACTGCGCTGCTGCCAGCTTCGGAGAACCCTGACCGGCCTGCACTAAATAGCTACGGAGAACCCTGACCGACCTGCCCTATACAGCTGCGGAGAACCCTGATCGACCTGTTCTAGACAGCTACGGAGAACCCTGACCAACCTGCCCTAGACAGCTATGGAGAACCCTGACCGGCCTATACTAGACAGCTGCGGAGAACTCTGACCGACCTTCCCTAGACAGCTACGGAGAACCCTGACCAGCCTGCCCTAGACAGCTATGGAGAACCCTGACCGACCTGCCCTAGACAGCTATGGAGAACCCTGACCGACCTTCCCTATACAGCTATGGAGAACCCTGACCGACCTGTTCTAGACAGCTACGGAGAACTCTGACCGGACCTTCCCATAGACAGCACTGGACCTGTATGAGTGTCACCATTAATAACCCCGAATGAATGCGGGATGTGGAACTAAATGAATTTTGCTTGGGCAGTCATTTGTTGATTCCTGCAATGACTACTTTCTGCCTATTCTTATAGCATCTCTATGTCAACTCAACCCCACTCTCTCTCTCTCTCTCTCTCTCTCTCTCTCTTCATATGCTTATTAAGGCTGTGTTCTGACCGTCGATTCCCGCCGGGAATCCAGGAAATGTAGTGAATTTGGCGCGTTTGCTACAAATGTGCAGCGGAAAAGGGACATGCCCTAACATGCAGCAGCTGACGCTCGACGGGGATTCCAGGGATTCCCGCCGGTAATGTGCACGGTCAGAACACAGCCTTATATTGTATTTCCGTATCCTAGCTTGGAGTGTCGCGTCATTGCATTAGCATTCTCTTGGTGTTAACGTAAGGCGTGGTGTGTCGATGTGATCGCGTGATTGGGTACTTCTGGTCACCTGTTCATGGTGGCGGTGTATTTGAAATAAAATGCATACATTACAGCGCATTTCTTTTTTAAATCATTAAAGGGAACGTAACACCATGGGAAAAGTATGTGGAATGATGGAGAGGAGTGTTCCGAGTACAGTTCTTGACTCTAGCATTCATTTTTGCAAGAGAGAAAGAAAAAACGCAATTTGTTGCAATTTAAAGAAATAAAAAAGTTGCCACATGTGACGTCAAAAGAATCTTGCGACAGACACTAAAACGGGTTGTGACCTCATACCAGCAAAAGTATATCATTGAATCAGAATATGTAAACAACACTAGCAAACCTCGTTCGCTTGGTCGCGACTTGCGAGTAATATTGGTCGCGATGGAAAATGTGTGAATGTTTACACCAAGGCCTTGTATGAGTGGAGTTGGAGTAGCGTTGCGTGAACACATTGCAATGAATGTGCATGAACATAAATAAATGTGATATACATACCCATAAATATGTTGACTGTGTGTTATCGGTGTGTGCGTGGTGGATGTAAGAGATGTGTGTATGTGCAGTCAATGCAGTGAGTATGGCAGCTACCCGTACGAATCTACCCAACAAAAGGTGTGCCTTTTCAAGACGAGTGTCGACATTATTTTTAATTGGAAATATAGTAGAATTGTCAAAGTTATCGCCAATAATTTTGTTGAGCTATGTGTCATCCAACAAAAGCAAGCAAACAAACAAATTTCGAAATTTAATCGATATATTGCAAGAACACAGATCAAACCGCCCACAAAAATGCGTCTTTTTACAAAGAATCTATTGGTAGTTTTCAAATGGAAATAGTTTATTAATTAACAACGTTCAGGCACGTAGCCAGGATTTTGCTCAGGAGGGGGCCACGATCGGAAAAAACACATTTGCTCCTAAATCTCATTTTGTCATGTGAAAATCACATTTTGCTCTCGCAATTGTTGCTGCCGGGGGGGGTAGGGTCGGTTTTCAAGGAGAATTGCTCATTCTATCTAGTGTGAATTTATTCGCTCAGGAAGCGGGCACGAGCGGCATAGGCCACCGTAAGCCCCCCCCCCATCTCGCGCTTAACGCTCCCAATGCACACCGCTTCTCGACCTCGCACCTCTCTCCGGCTGGCCCGGGCGGGTTCGACACATCAGACCGCAACAACGTCATTCACTCACCCCCCCTCCCCACCACCTGTCCGCGACTCCCTCCACGGGTCCTAAGCTATGTGACACACGATCCCCACACATATCCCTGCTCCCTCTCAACACTACCCCACCAACATACTCACGTTAATCACCCCAACCGCTTGCAGTTGACTATCACTCCCATTATAACACGCTCAGCCTCTCACGGAACGCACACCCCATTACGTTCTTCTTTTATTTCAGTCACACACACAACTCCCGCCGCCGACTATCTAGATTCAAAACCAGAATCGCTCTCCACACACCCGCGCTTCAATCCCGAAGCCCTCCTCTAACCAGACTACTCCGCGGGCTCACCGCTATCACCCCGCTCCACTCCCCCCAAGCCTCCCACCCCTCTCGCAACCACTCCTCTAAGACACCAGCCACATCGTCACCACACACTCCTCCTCCAGTACCTTATCTGCACCCCAACCTCCTACCGCACCACGCTCGCACGACCCCCGCGAACACGACCAAACCAGCACTGAATCCCCACCCCCCACCCCCCCCCACCCCCCCCCCCACCCCCCCCCCCCCCCACACCACCCACACCACCCCCCCCCGCCCCGCCTCTCTCGCATACGGTGACACAGATCGAACGCATACCCCAGACGAACGTTCCATGCCCTAACCCGCCATCCCTCCCCGCATGCAGGCACCACACTCTCACCGAGCCCCCCCTCTTTGCCAACCCCAACCAGCTTGCTCCAAAAGTAACAGTCTATCACACCGACACCATTGCAAAATTAAGGTGCCCAAACAGCACCAAACCGCACACGCATAACACCCCCCAACCCCCCGGCCTCCCTACACGTTCAACTACCCAGACTACCCATCCTAACAACTGTACATAGAAATTCAAATTTAGGGAAAAATAAATGCTTTTAACATTTGATATCTGAATATTCAAAAGACCGAAATGCATATGTTCTAGAAGATTGCAATGAATATGTGTGGCAGGTTTGAAGCCGATATCTTCAGAAATGACTGACAAATCCTTTCAAAGCCCAAATTCTACCCCTTCTAAGTTCTACAGCATAACCATGCATACAAATTGCATTTCCGTTGTTTGCCTTTTACATCTATTTGTATGGGAAAAAACATTGTGTGACTATGTCATTTTTCGCGTTCTAGTCGAAAAACGAACCCATAATCATGTGTTACAAGTTCACAACTCCAAATGACCGTAATCTGCAGCTTGACCTCGTGAACTCGGATGACCTTGACCTGACCCAGGGTTAAAAAACAGCTTATAATGATAATTAGAAGTGACTCTATACACGAACTCTATACACGATTCGATACACAAATCATACCGATTTATCAACTGATATGCGTTTAATATCGCATTGTTGCGCGACGACTCCACCCGACGGACTTTGATGACACGTTCAAACATTTTGTCTTTGACGTGACCTGTGACATCATCGGTGACCCTGAGGCTAACAATATTATGTTTCCCTCGACAAATGTAGCAGGGATATATAATATTGTTTGATTTTATAGATCGGTGCAGAAGTTCCGGAGATCAGGGGGCTATAAATAGCCCCCCCCCCCAGTAAGTCACGTTACTGAGTACCCCAGCAAGTCGCGGGATAAGCTTTCTTTTAGTGAAAAGCATTGTTGAAAACCAGGTAAAATTAGGAAATATCTTGAAATCCGTGTATGCACTCAAAACTGTGCGCTGATTGGCTGGCACGGCGCGCAGATTTTACCGAGTTAGTTTGGACTCTCTTGCATCATCGCTGGACGCCCCTCCCCCCCCTCGGTAAACAACTTTTCGCTGACGAGACGGAGCGAAATTAGATCCCCCTGCCTGATTATAAATTAGATCCTCCTGATAAAAATGATGGCGTGCTTGGCCTCAACCAGCTGCTGACTGAGCCCGTCAGCCTTCACTTGTGCTGTTACAGGAAAGCCCCATGGATGACTCCGTCCCGCATGCTGTCGAACGAGGCCTCATTTATAAACCGATTCATGAGTCGGAGCGTTAATGGATGACCGTGATGCAGCCTTACACGATAATAAACCTCCGCCACCGACACCGACTCTAGAACTGTAACACCAGCCTTAAGTTTCCGGCGGTTACATCACTGGCAGCGCTGGCAAACTCAGGTTGGTCTTCTTTAGGGGGCGGAGGGGGCAAATCCAAAAGTCATGCATTATCGGTTACATAAGTGTTATCTATATATACCTAATAATTTTCGCCTCTGTGGTGGCTATCGCACGCATATCCATTCAAGGCTGTGTTCAGAATACATAATATAACTCGCTACCCCGTGTTATTTTTGTCCGATATCATCGGAAAGCTGTGCACATATACGCATATAACTTTCTCCACACCCAGTCTGCCAAATGTGTCCCCAGTATTTCCTGTTTCCCTGAATGTATGAGTTCCCGGAAGTGTCCCTCCTCAGAGGGTCTGCTCCTGACGACGCTATAAAGCACGGCGGTGCAAGTGACCTCGTCACGCGATGCTGCAGCGGCTCCGCAGACAGGGAGAGAGACAGAGGCCAAGGTCAATCGATATTGTTTGTCAAGGTCAATCGGCCCCGCCATTGCGTACGTCTGTAGTGGAGATGTCGCGCCGCCGCGCAGGTGGACTGGCTAGACTGCGAGTAGTAGAGGTCAGGGGCGGAGACAGGGAGGGGACTTTGGGGGCGGGGTCATCACGCCCAAGACAGCTAGAATCAACCGGAAATTGCCACATGTCCTGTTTTTTAAGAAACATATAGTCAACTTAAAGGAAATAGTTCACCTTTGATTGTTTTTTTCCAAGCACGATTTGATTATATTTTGAAATATAACTATTTTCATATTGTAAAAAATAACCATGCATCACGCCGATTCAGGACAAAAGGACGTAAACTAATGATTTTATCAAAAATATATGTATACTCTTTAGCCAGCTGGTCCTTACGTCGCACTAATGAATAAAGAGCTCAGCCAAACAGATTGGAAAGCAGTCACATTGGAACAGATTGGAAAGTACGAATTAGTACCTGTGCACGTGGAGGCATTTTATTGGAAACTTGCCACAAAATGGTTTAAGCTAGTCGAAATGTGTTGCATATTCATTAATATATGTTCCATCTTTAGTTTATCCTAAATTTATAGCACTTTATTTACGGTATGTTTACTGACATTTGCAGTTTCAAGCCAAATATATGTTCTCCGACTCTGCCTGTTGGTAAATTGTGGCTTTCGATGGTGATAACTTTAAGAAATGCAAATAAGCCCTGAGCTCCACTTTTTATGATGCAACTCTTCCCCCAACCCACCCACACACAATTGTTATGACTTCCGCTTCATTGCTACGCATCGTGGGCGGATCTTTTTGTGTGTGGCAGTTGCGCTCGCACTAAATATACCAAGCAAATTTACCTGATTGGTTGCAGGGCTTTGTTTTCAGTGCATCGGGTATCGCATTTCAATGAGTGAGGCTTATTACGAAAAGCAAAATGTACGCAAAAAATGAACAAAATTACGAAAGATATGATCTTTCGACACTTGGCGTAATAAAGAGCAGGTCGCGATCCGAGCATATTCCACTTTATGTATTCGCAGAACATTTGCTAGTTCGCTACGCCCTTCCAAGGAGCCAGAGCACTTGAACGCCCATGCAGCTATCGTGAATGAAACCACACTCGTGCTGCGTAGTTACGCCGGCGGCCGGTAGCGGCGCTAGTGTCGCCCCCGAAAGCCTTCGTGCCCGTTGAGTATTTAGTGCTCTCGGTGTACGGGGCGGAGAGGCTGCACTTAACCACCTGCGAGTGTCGAGGTGTGGAACAGAGCTGTTTGTCGCGAAACTTCTGTCCTCCAGACCGTGAGTCTAGCGCTGAAGGGACTGGTGCGATGCGGGGTCCGTCGTCGGTCTGTCTGTCTGTCTGTCTGTCTGTCTGTATGTGTCGTGTCTGTATGTGTCAGCGGCCACTGGTAGGTACTGGTGGAGGGTCGGCGGATTTTTGTCCTGCCAAAACTGCCGTCATGGAAATCTACAGGTTTCTTGGGTGGTGGGCTTAGTATGAAAGGGGATGGTTATCTTCAGTGTGGTTATTTGGGGGTAGTTTTGTATAGTAGTTTGTCTTTGTTACGGGGGAAGCATTCATGAATTTTGGGCTCAATGCTAAACGCAAAATCAACGTAAATCCAGTCACGACCATTTCACATATGATCAGGAGCAAGCGTGAAGCACTCGCCCGTCTTTCCGTTGTATATGGGGAAAATCCGAATATGAGCGGCCCGGCCCGACCCGACCCGACCTGGCCATGCAGCGACTTTTTTAAGAAGCTTATATCTCTGCAACCACAACTCCGATTGACAAGCGGTCTTCTTTGCTGAGTAACCCCATCAAACCTTCTCTGTTTGAGACTGATGCCGACTCATGTGGGTGACAACCACTGAGCGTGTCGCGTGACGCGTGAGGGATGCTAGAAAAATCCGCAACGGCTGGGCAGGTTGTGCGTAAGTTGTGTGTGAGGCTCGGGACCACTCAGCAGCCACCTGCCCACAACTAAGGGGTGGGGTGATTCTGTACTTACGCACGCGCACACCTTTATTCCTTATCTCAGGAACGGCTGAACCGATTGTGTTCGAATTCGGTGAGCGGTTAGGGACCTCTCAGCCGCCGCCTTTTCGAAACTCATGGGTGGGGTGCCAATTTGCACGTGCGCACGTCCCTACCCTTTTATGTATCTCAGAAGCGACCTCCCGATCAAGTTGAAATTCACGTACATTTCCTTCGCGCTCGCTCGTTCACCGCCAACTACGGTGCCTTACTGGAAGACAAAAGACACCCTCAACACTGTGTGGATCCTACCAATGCACCGTGTATTCACTTATATCATACAATGTATTCAGGATTTATTGCCGAGTAAACTTAAAGGGAGTGTGCCTACTCTTTTGAAATGTCAAATATATTTTTATTACGGTAAGAAGCTATTGCTTTTGATATTGGTTTGCGATTAAATTCACGTTCTGCGAGCCCCTTAGTTAGTTTACTTTTATTCTGTTTGCATTTTTTGTTTCAAACTCATAAACGATCGTCACTATAGACAGAGTAGCGAAGATGTTACCTATAATGGCGCACTAAAGACGATAAACAAACCTTTATGAGCAATGTATAGGTTGTTTACAGTGATCGAGAATCTGTTCGGCAGCTGTTATCAGTGCTCACGAGTTGTTTTCTATTGCCAGAGCTACAATATATGCTAGCGTTGTAATTAATAGCAATGCTTCTAGTAGCGAAAGCTCTCTGGCGACCATCGATAATTAAATACTTCCAGTATGCTTGTTGGGGAGCTTTGAAATATCTCCACCACTAAAGTGAATCTGGGGAAATTGAAGCATATGGCTAAATCAGAAAAATCGTTCTACAGACCGTGTCAACAACGTCACATGACCAAGTGATAGCACCACTCCCTTTAACCCGAACTCTTTAAACCACCTCTAGCCTAGGTTTTAACGAACGCCTGTCAAACACTAAACAGTTCCACACCACGCCTGGACCCAATCTAACCAGGAGCCCAGTCTTACCCAATGCCGTGACTGGGTAAGCACGGCATATCAGTGCGCCGGCCTGCAAAATTGCTGGGACCCGGCATAACACCGGAATTGCCAATCATCAGCCTTAGTGTTCTACCGACTAGGCTATTTCTAGGCTATAGATATACTTTTATTAAGGTCATCCACATGTGCCTGTGGCTATTACAACCTCTCGTCATGAGTTAAAAACACAGGAGACATGGTCAAGCAAGCATACAATGAAATCACACTAGTAAAAATAAAACACTGACACACGCAAACACATACACACACCCATATATGCAGAGTCAAAATAAAACAAGCCGAACTATTTCGACAACGAGGTAGGACGAACCCAACTCCGTGGCTTAATAAGTGCGGCATTCTAAGCACTGCATTCCTCTAGTAGCACACATTACTTTCACGACGTCGTGACAATGTTTTCACGACGTACCCACGTCGTATGAACGTTGCCATGACGTTTTGACAACGTTAAGTGCTACTAGGGCACGGCATGTCGTCTTCCGCATTCACATGCCGCATTCGCATGCACTGCCGTCTTCCGCACCTTGGTAAGACGCCAGCAGCTGCAGCATGTCCATGAACTGATCCAGTCTGACTGCATGCGCGTGAGCAACTCATATCTGAAGCCTCACCGCTGCCGGTGAAGCATCACATTATTCACGAGAGATGTCATACGAGGCGGCATATAACGAGCTGTATGCCAGTCAGTCGCCGGATGCGTTCCCGATAGCCCGATGGTAGGTCATGTGGCCCGTGGCCGTGGGTGGACGGTCGGTCGGCCATCTCGCGTGCTGGAGACACTCTGACTTTGACCCCCTGTGTGTCGTGTGAATGTGAATCGTGTGAGTGTGTCATGCGAATCGTGACGTCATGTGAATCGTGACGTCATGGGAATCGTGACGTCATGTGAGTTGTGACGTAATGTGAATCGTGACGTCATGTGAATCGTGACGTCGTGTGAATCGTGACGTCATGGGAATCGTGACGTCATGTGAATCGTGACGTCATTTAAATCGTGACGTTGTGTGAATCGTGACGTCATGTGAATTGTGACGTCATTTGAATTGTGAGTATGTCGTGCTAATCGTGACGTAATTTAAATCGTGACGTCATGTGAATCGTGACGTCATGTCAATTGTGACGCCATGTGAATTGTGACGTCATATGAATCGTGATGTCATTGGAATCGTGACGTCATGTGAATCGTGACGTCATGTGAATCGTGATGTCATGTGAATCGTGGCGTCAGGTGAACTGTGAGTATGTCATGTGAATCGTGACGTCATGTAAATCGTGACGTCATGTGAATCGTGACGTCATGTTAATCGTGACGTCATGTTAATCGTGACGTCATGTGAATCGTAAGTCATGTGAATCTTGACGTCATGTGAATCGTGACGGCATGTGAATCGTGACGTCATGTGAATCGTGACGTCATGTGAATCGTGACGTCATGTGAATCGTGACGTCATGTGAAATCGTGACGTCATGTTGAATCGTGACGTCATGTGAATCGTGACGTCATGTGAATCGTGACGTCATATGAATCGTGACGTCATATGAATCATGACGTCATGTGAATCGTGACGAGGCCAGACATAGGAGTCGGGAACTTGAGGCTTTCTTGAGCTGACTAGTGCAGCGCGGTATCAAATGTTGTCTCGGACCCCCACAGCCTGTGGAAGGTGCTGCCACAACATCACACTCTTTCGGTGTATGAAGAGCATGACACGACATAATGTGTCGAGAAATAGGTATTACTGTTGTGATGCCCTTACAAGCTGAGCTACTAAAACACACACGACACAAACTGACTTAACCCGCGAGTTACTGGGGGGCTGTTTGTAGCCCCCCCCTCCCGTTTATTTTGAAATGACTTCTAAACCAACACCCGTATCGTCATCAAGCTTTTAGTAGCTTCTCTCACATCAATTTTACATATGTTAAACGGAGGAAATTGATGAGGTTATGTACGTCAGAGGAACGTAATGCTCTGCGTTTTTCTTGTCGCAAAATAAGGGTTGGCGAAAAACGCTGTCAAAAGCACAATTTGCAAGATCGTTCACTTGTTTTATATTAAATGCCTGATAATCACCTTAGATATTAAACTATATCTCAGATTTGTTATTTTTAACCCGCGTTTTACTGGGCTATATTATGTAACACGACTTACTGGGGGGCTATGTATAGCGGGACTCTGCTCTCCGAAATTTCTGCACCGAGCTTAACAATTTAAACGGAATTTGATAGCCCTGTCAAATTTGTTGAGTGGAACCTAATATTCTTAACCTCAGGGTCACTGATGACGTCATAGGTCAGGTCAAATACAAAATGTTTGACAGTGCCATCAAAGTCCGGTGGATGGAATTGTCACGCAAAAGTGCGATATTAAACGTATAATCAGATGATAAATCGGTATGATTCGTGTATAAGACACTTCAAATTACCATTCTAAGCTGTTCTTTACCTTGGGTCAGGTCAATCCGAGGTGACGAGGTCAAACTGCAGATTACTGTCATTAGGAGTTGTGACACATGTTAGTGGATTTATTTGTCGACTAGAACGCGAAAAAATTACCTCTGAAGTTAGAGCATTGTTTATTCCATATAAATAGAAGAAGAAAAAAAAGGATAAACAATTTGTATGCATGGTTAAGGTTATGCTGAAGAGGTTGTCGAATTTTGTCTTCGAAAGATGTTAGTCAGACATTTTTGAAGACTTTAAACTTGCTACGCATTTTCATTTGCCCGTCTCGATCATATATATTGGATCATATATATGATCATATATATATATATATATGTGTGTGTGTGTTACAGTACGTATAAGAAATCAGTGTAGATGCAAACGAACTAGTGTTGATGCAAACGTCCTGGTGGGTCAGTATAGTTGCATACATACTGGGCTGTCCAGTACGTTTGCATCAAATACTAGTACAGTGCAAACGTACTGAATTTCAAAAAAGGAAAGTATCTCTGAAATGCTGTAAGTGTAAACATTCCTTATATATAATAAGACAAATTGATCACATTCAATTTATTTTTGCAGTTCAGTGCCTGTGATGGCATTTGCTTGACAGGAGAGCCCGTTCTTTACCACACTTCAGGCTGCAGCGTTTGGTCAAGGCCTTAGAAAACAGGTGCACTTTAAAACTGCCCTTTGCCACCGGAACTGAGCCCTTGCCAAACCTCCCTCAGTGACATCTCATCAGGGACTCCTGACTGTGATGTGCTTTGACATTGCAAAGGTCGATCTGATTCCTGGAGTAGCGGCCCTCTAAACGTCCGTGCGTTACACAAGTTTTGTGTGAGTCCGCCATTCACAATGTCAAACGAAAAAAGGGTCACAGGTGGTTGTTATGTCACTAACTTGTGTTTGTTTATTCAAATAGCCGTTTTTACGATAGATTATTTTTGCTCCGCGAAATGTTTTAAAACCATTTTAAAATGTTTAATTATGTTTAGTAGTAGCGTTTTCACGAAAGACTAATTTTGCAAAATAAATGTTTTAACCGTGCCCTACGGGACCGTAGGGCGAGGATCAAAACATTTTTCGCAAAACTAGTTCCATCCGTGAAACGGCTCTACTAAAACATTTTAAAACATTGTAAAATGTTTTAAAACATTTCGCGCAAAATAATCCATCGTGAAAACGGCTAATATGTATTTTTGTGTCGAGGGGTGGATCCAGCTTCTTGATTGAGGGGAGGGCATTTTGTCGACCGGGAATGAGAAAGGCTCGTTGTTTTTCGTGGATCGCAAGATGTGTTGCGTTGTTCTTTTGATCGGACTGGAGCAGGCGAGGAGGAGCGTTAATGACGTGGTATTTATTAGCAAGCGGGGTAGTGCGCGTAGGAAGAGATGTTGTTTGTAAGAACAAATCGTTGTTAAACGGTCCTGGGGTAGCATATATCATTGAACTTGAATGTATTCACCTCTGATGCCACGGACACAGCGGGGGGACGGCCTATCAATTTCGTCTGGTCCTGCCTTGTTTTTTTAATACGATTTTGTCACAGTAGCCTAACACGAAACAATACTGTTGAAAGCTGCCCCTCTACCGCCATTTGTGAGCTATGGTGCAACCCCTACTTGTGATGTCGATTAACCGTCACGCTGCCTGTTGAGAGAATAAAACGTCTTTCAAAAAGGTTGCGGGTTTACTGACTTATCAGATAATATAATGTAAAAGGAGATATTGAAAAACGATGTCTATGGTAAAAAATAATTCAAATGACAGCAGGCTTATGAAGGCGTATAAAACTTAGACAATCAATCATTTTCTATGTAGGTTAAGGAA
>VOPJ01013053.1:0-23607 GCA_014673585.1 Semibalanus balanoides | reverse complement strand
CCGTCTCAGCCCGTCTCAGCCCGTCTCAGCCCGTCTCAGCCCGTCTCAGCCTCGTCTCAGTCCGTCTCAGTCCGTGCCGACCTCAGCCCGTGCAGACTCATCTCGACTTTGCTCACTCCACTCGTCTTTAGACCATTCGACCCATCCACAAGCCACCTAAGCCCGCCCCGGCTAGTCTCACCTTGCCATTGCCCATCTCCACTAAGCTCTGGACTATCTTTAACCCACTTCGTCTTCACTTGATTCGGGTTTACTCTTATATCGACTTGTCTTGATATGTCTAGACACGTCTACGGGTCCAGTCCGGTTCGGCTTGTCTGTATCTAAGTCCGGCTCAGCTCGGCTCTTTTAGCTATCCTTAAGTTAAAGTTATTCTAAAAATGTCTTTGGTCGCAATTTAGCTCGGCTCGTCTCGGCCCATCTCCGCTCGTCTCGACTTAATCTAGACACGTTTCCTGGCCAAACTCAGCTTTACTCGTCTAGGGTGGGTTATTTTTGTCTCTGGAGGACCCATCTTTTAGCTCAACTCGTCTGGACTCGTCTCGTCTTAACTCATTTCGTCTCAGCTCGTCTCATCCCGTCTTGTCTCGTCTTGACTCTTCTCGTTACAGCTCGTTTCTGCGCTCGTCTCATCCCGTCTTGTCTCGTCTCGTCTCGTCTCGCCTCATCTTAGCCCGTCTCGTCTCGTCTCGTCTCATCTCATCTCGTCTCGTCTCGTCTTGACTCTTCTCGTTTCAGCTCGTTTCTGCGCTCGTCTCGTCTCGTCTTGTCTCGTCTTGACTCTTACGTTTCAGCTCGTTTCTGCGCTCATCCCGTCTCGTCCCGTCTCGTCTCGTCTCGTCTCGTCTCGTCTCGTCTCGTCTCGTCTCGTCTCCGTCCTCGGTCTCGTCTTCAATCTTAGGCCCGTCTCGTCTCGCGCCAAATTATTGCTTCCACCTCGGCCCCCAAGTGAAATCATTCAAAAAAAAAGGATAGATTCACATAATCAATTTATTATAGTACCTTTTGCCGAATTATAAAACCTCCTAATACAAATAGCCCCCTCTCCCCCCGCGGCCTGAAATAATCCAAAATAAAAAATATAGTTAATAATTAAATCATCCCCGATGGTCTAAATATTAAGTTTTTCTAACTTAAATAAAAAAATTTAAGTGAAAACCAAGAGGTTAAATACTCTCGTACAACCCAAAGAAATAAACAAAGTTTTATGGATCCTAGAACGTGAAGTGCCTCGGTTATTGGGGTTGAAAGTATGAGTGTAGAGGTAGAGGTTGGGTAAGAAGATAAGATACGGAATAAAGTTAAAATGAAAGAAATAAACCCCCCAGGCTGGGGGGAACGGTAGCAGAAAATACGGACATCGACGAGGACACTGTGGCAGGGGATGGGACTGGCGGGAACCGGGTGGGCTCATCGTCATCGTTCTCATACCCCGATCCCTAGATCTTGGCCGTCCATGGCTCCCGGGCCGGCGTCGCAGCAGTTAGCCGGCGTAATATCGCTTTATAGGCGCCGTGGCCGCTGCCTGCACCGGACACACGTTCCGCAGTAATGGGCGACACCACGCCACTGACGTCGTAAACCACGCCTCAAGTTCGGCCGCAAATCAAATATTCAGGCCCGTCTCTGCGAGCAACACATTCGGCCGCCGTCGCTTCCATATCCAATTAATAGGTTACGAGGTAGGCGGCCGGGCAGAGTTGCGCGCCCTCGGGCACCTGGTGCTGAATTAACCACGCCGCAGGCACACGCGGCCGACCGGGCGGCAGTCCTTCGGGACGACCCGCCGCTCCGTAAGGTCTCGGCGTAGACAGCTGGTGACGTCCGGGGAGCACCGATCGCCAGGTCTGTTCGTGTGGTCTGGTCTGCCAAGATGGCGGCGCCCTGAGCAGCTAGTGTGCGCCGCTTCCGCGCGCCACTGCCGCTCGCCGCTGCCGTCCGCCGCCGCCGCTCGCGGATCCGGCAGTGGCCGATTGATGACCGGGTGCCGTTCTGCGGTCCAGGTAAGCTGCGTCTCGCCGCGCCAATGCCACTGCCGGCCGGCAGATTGACACTAATCTGACATACCGGCGTGACGGCCATCTGTTCATGTCGGCGTAATTGCGCCTCGGCAAGTGACACCCCACCGCCGCCGCCGCCGCCGCCGCCGCCACCCCACCGACGCCGCCACGACGCTCGAGTAATGGTGCCCGGCTTTAGTCAATAATGGAAGAAATTTTAACTTTGCCCAATCAATCAGCAGCCGCCGTGACTTTCCAGATAAGTTATAATCTACTTGGCCGCCCGCTGGGAACAGTGGATTAGGCCAATCGTCGAGACCGACCGGACCAGGCGTCGCGCCGGGACGGTGACGGAGACGGCGCGGCGGCGGAAACCGCTGCGGTGGCGGTGGAGGCGGTGGCGGCGGAAGCGGCGGAGGCGGAGGCGGAGGCGGCGCGGCGGCGGCGGCGGCGGTCTGGCCACACCGTTGTCTCGCTGTCAGGTGCGAGCACCACTATTGAACACGCGGAGTGGCGGAGGCAGCGGTGACGCGTCAGAAGCGTCGCTGCGCCGACGGAGGGCCGTCCGACCGCCGCGCGCCCGTCCGACCGCCCGTCCGACGGCCCGCCAGCGCGTGGGGCGGCTAGGCTGCAGCAGTGCAGCAGCCTCCCTCCTCTCCGCACGTTCAGAGTAATGGACGGTACTGATAGTCAACAGGAGGAGCCTGCGGAGAGGGGACGGGAGGGGTTCCTCAGGCACCGAGGCACGACGCCGAGGCGCGAGGCGTCGCGCCGGCCGCACCAGTCCGGATATTGCGCGGCGAGATGTTTTCATCCGCGCGGCTCGGCCACAGCTGGCGCGACGCTGATGGGCTCTGCGTTTCTGGTCGCTTTGTGTGCGGCTGTCGCGTCATCGACCGGCGGTGGCGGCGGCGGCGGCGGCGGCGGAGGCGGCGGGGCCGAGGTGTCAGACACCAGGGAGCAGCCGAGTCGCCACGGCGGACGAGTCGGTGGAGGAAACGACCCGACTCGTCCCGGTTCGGCCCGTGCCAGCTAGGTCAGGCGGACGCTCCGAGGTGCTCTCCAGTGCTCACAGGTACAACTGTGGCAGCCGTCACAGTATGGCAGCAGTGGCAGTCACCACATCTGTGTCACCACAGCAGTGACACCTTGTCGCCAAAGCCGTGACAGACTGTCAACACAATCTCTCAGTCAAGCTAATTGAGGTGGTGTGTCAACATTGCCAGTCATACTTCATCTAGGGCCGATGCGTTCACATCATCTGATTGTGCAGAACACACATCAAAGTCTGTTCTAGTACGAGTGTGGCGTGTGGGAACTCCACGCACACAGTAATTCATTGTGGTAGGTCAGATGAGGTCAGTCGAGATGACAGAGCGCTCCTCAAACGTGGAGAAGAGTGCGCTGTGAATATTCCTCCGCCTCTGAGATCAAACAGTAATCGGAACACTCTGGGAAACCATCGCCCCACAAGGAGCTTTGGAGAGCACACAACTACGCCGCGACTTCCCTCGCGTGCCTGGGCATGTACGCCACTGCTCGACCAAAGCCTGAAAGAACAATCACAAGTGTCTCAAGTTTTCTTTCGAATCCTCGTGTGAGCTTGAAAGAGGTTCTGAAGTGTCTAATTCATCACGGTCCAAACTAAACTCGTCCAACTCCGAGATCCTTGCACCGAAGGAAGAACGAAATGAGTGTTTTGGTTTTATCCGTTGCTGCTGAAAGTTTCCGCAACCACTTAAATATGTAATGCATGTTTACGGCACTTCCCAAGAACTATAACTAGGTTTATTTGTGCTGGAATGTCGTTTACAGAGACGTCGTATATCTTAGACACCGGGAACACCAGAAGCACCATTGCTCTTCTGTGCTTGATGGTAATATCAGGAACAAGAGAATAACAGGGATCGGCGACTGAACGGTTTTTAGCGACCAGAACATTGTGAAAATTTGGGGCAGTTAGCAGAAATTAGTTCGTGATCAATCTTGAAGCGTGCTTTCTCTTTATTCCAATATCGCATTCCGCAAAAAATGATTTCACGCAATAATTATAGAAGATTGCTGACTCTCCTGAAAGTTGATATCAGGCTGGAACGATGTCACGAGCAAATTTGTGCTAATTACGAGCGAGCGCGAAGCGCGGAGCGAGTCCTCATTGAATACCGGATTTTCTCACATATAAGCAGGTCCGACCTCGACCCGACCCGCAGGGCCGGCCGGGGCCGCCCGCCAGACCGCGACCTGCGTCCAGAGGTCTGATATCTTTCTCCGAACCGCATCGATTTGCCAAGCCCCGTCTTCAATTCCATCTGATAGCCACCATGCAATACCATAAATGATTATTGACATGTTTTTATCTCATGTGATTGGGTCATGATTGGCGGCGTGTACACGTGGCCGGTCAGGGGCTCAGAAAGTAAATATCCTGCTGTTAGCGGAGAGAGGACAAAACGGCTGGAAACGTATAAAGCTAAAATTGGCTTTGTGATTGCTGGAGACCCACACCACTTGTGACAACTGTGCCACAGGAGTTTAAAAACCAGCCTGCGGTTCCACACTGCCACGTGCGCACGTGCAACCCTGGTACCCGTCCACGAAATTACCTACAAAATATCGTATTCGATTTCACCGATCCTTATATCCATTCCCAGGGCAGCCACAAATTGAGGTCGGCACCAGACACACAGTAAGTCTCAGCAAACACTCAGTACTGCTCGTTCTAGTAAGATAAAACCGATCCCGCCCGCGTAACTGCCCGACTATGGTCGGCCACTCAACGACGGCGTCGAGTACGGTACGTGAAAAGTTACTGCTATTACCAAGCGCGCAAAAATATTAGTCCAGTAGTTTATTATGACTGTACTTCTACAATTTGACCCAATATCAGAGCTCCAGCACTATGGGAGTCGTGTGAAAACGACAACTCACCTCACTAAAACACCACCTGGGGAAACCCTAGGACAACGTACTTCACTCGCTCAAAATGCATGCAAAAATTAGATTTTATGCAGTAGTCGCATGTTAAAAAATCGTGACCTGTAATATTTTCATTGCCGATAATAGAGATCCCTTCATACACCGGCGTAGCTTCAAAAACCACAAGGGTGCTAAACAATAAAATGAGTGCACTGGTAAAGCGCAAATTCAAAGTGGCACAGATATAATACCACACCCAAAATGAAAATTTTTTGCTTAACCAAACATGGAGAGTATAATTGCAAATTAAAAATAACGCTAAGCAAAATCCACATCTTAGATTCAAACGGTAGTCGAATTAAGATTCAGACGTGTATATGTTGCGAGGCAAACACCAACATTAACAGAAACAGAATAAAAGAGCAGCATGCTTTGCACAAAACGAACCTCCGTTGGGTGGGTGATAAATTGACGGTGATAAATTGATTTATTCGGACTCGCTCGTCCTTCGCCGTTTAAGGCGTCTTACTGGTTGATAAAGATTTTCACAATAAACCGGTCGCCTTCTCTCCATACAACCTATTGTGAGTCGCCGATCCCTGTTATTAAGTGCATCCTGGCTTATTTGGGTCATTCCAATAATTTTAGGCTGCTAGAGTAGACAGTCACTGTCACGTGGATATCAAGAGGACCAAATGAATGCGATTGTTTTGGCTCTGTAGAGTGAGGAAACATTCAGAGGACGAAACACCTGCAACAATTAGTTACTTGCTACGTAACGAAGATTCTTAACATTGCCCATCTCTGCCACAGTCCAGCTGATGGGTAGGCAGCAGCCAGGTCCCAGAGGTCTGGGTCTGGAACGGGACGAGGTCCCAGTGGCCGCGGTCCCAGGGGCTGGCTGCGATCCCAGTGGCCTGGGTCTGCAACGGGACGAGGTCCCAGGGGCTGGGGTCCCGGGGGCCGGCGGGCGAGACTGGGCGGGGTCGGCATGACATCTGGACGAGCCGGCACGAGCCGCGCTATTGTGTTGATGGCACACTCTTTGCCAACTGCCGGCAGGGGTGACGCCGCGACACAGGTGCAGTGCGATGGCCAGCCTCCGCCTCCGCCACCACTGCCACCTCTGTCTCCGCTGCCGCCGCCTCCGCCGCTGCTGCTGCCACCGCTGCAGCCGCTGCCTCGCCCGCCCAACGGTCATTGTCCAGCACGAGACACGCCTATTAATCAGCGTGGTAATGGCACCGCCAGAATATAGCCGCCCGCGCTCCGTCGTGCCAGCCAGCACCGATCACAGCAGTGGCGGTGGCCGGGACTGTCGGGCGGCAGCTGCGGCGGCGGGCGTGGGGGACGCGGGGGACGGAAGTGGCGGCGGCAGGCTCCGGCTCGGATCAGTGGCTGGAGCTCAGCGAGGCCAGGATCGCGCTGGAGAGCAGCGAACGCAGCTAACGTGGCTGTTTTTCCGATGACCGGCGTCTCCCTCCCCGCTCCTGCCCCAGCCTCCGGCTCCAGCCCCGGCCTCGGCGCCGCCCCCGTCCCCATTAGCGGCGAGCTGCGGGCACCTGGCGCTCGATGCATGCCGGCGCAAATTGCGGTAACCACCGGAGAAGCGTTACCGTGTTCACTCGTCCCAGAGCTGCCGGCGGACAGACAAGGGGACGCAAGAAGCGCCGCCGCCGCCGCCGGCGCCGGGGGCAGTCGTGCTGCGGCACTCAGCGCTATCGCGGTCACGCTCGACGGAGCGGCGCACAAAGCAGTGACGAGTCAGATAGCGGCGCGGCCGGCTCGGGAACACTCCGTGCAGGGCCGCTCTGGCTCCAACGCCAACCATCTATTATTTACGCTCGTACCAGCTCACCGGTGGTCCGAGCCACACGGCGGCCGTCCGAGCGGCGTCTCCTGTCCGTCAGACGCGGCGGGCCGTACCATCCGCCGCCCGTCTCCGGCCGTGATGGTCCGTTTGTGGCCGGCTGACGGGTCAGGCGAGCGGCGCCGGTGGCCGTGCAGCAGCGAGACGAGCTGGCCGACGCGTCTGTCATGCCTGCCACGCGCGCCACGCGGCCAGGAGAGCGGCCGCCGATAATTTGCCGGCCGTTTACGGCTGCCGCGATCGACCAGCGCGGCCGTGGTTGTCCGACGGCCCCTCGCCCCTGGAGAGAGCGGCGGCGGCGGAGGCGGCGGAGGCGGCGGAGGCGGCGGTGGCCGCCAGGGGGTGCGGTGGTCTGTCTGCCCACGCTACCGCGCTGTTCGCCGCCTGTCGTCATTCTCTGCGCATCACCCTCTACCGCCTAGAGAACGGAGCAGGCCGCAACAACACGCGACCGGGTATTCCCGTCTGCCTGCTTCTTAATTAATTGTTCCAAATGAGATGGAGATTGCGCGAGAAAATAGCACGCGTCACTGAACCCAAACTCGGTGCACGCTGGTTTTGTCTTGCAGCTGTGTTCTGGTGGTAGAGTCCCGACTTCTCACCTCCTGCGACAAGAGTATTTGCGTGCTGAAGGTACGGTGCAGGAGGTGACGACCCTAGTCCGCCTGGTACATTGCAGCTGGATTTTCCAATGGATCGAGAAACTCAAAACTCTAACATCTCCTGCGGGACTTGGCCAGCGTCGGAAACGGAACATTTGAGTTCCGTAACTTTGTAACAACCTTGATAGCCTTGGCTTTAATTAATTTCGGCAAGGCACAATAATGGCCTGCCTAAAAATTAAGTTAAACCATCAGTCAGGTATGCCGATTAGTCGCCCTACTCCCTAGACACACTCAAGCAATTAATGACCACGAAAACTTAATAAGGTTATCTCAGGCGTTTGCTGGAAGAAAAAAAAAATGTTTCTCATCAGTCAATGTTCGAATACAAACAAGTCAAAACTTAACTACGATTATACCATTAACAATAGCCTCATCAGTATGTTAGATAATTCCAACAGCTGCGTACGAGACACCATTGAGCACACTTCGCTGGCAGATGCGCAAAGGTAGAGCAGGCGAGCAAGTTTTGAGGTCCGCTCTCGCCTCTTAGAGCGAAGCGCGACGGAAATTGGATTGCTTAGCGTCGATTACGGACAAAACGTCTGTATTTTGGCTGTCACCGAGCATCCGAAGAGCTGCGACGGCGGAGAAAAACGTCTGTGGCAGCTCAGACGACAGCTGTGGCGGTGTCTGTCGCTTCCAATGAACGCTATATGTCTCCGCGGTCGGACGCGCACCCACAGATGACGAAACCTCATGTCCGGCAGATCATAGCCACCCTGATCCTACGCCGAAAATAGACGCAACGAAGAAGTCTACCAACCATCATATGAATGCGACATACAATGGGAGAAAAAACAAATTAAGATGACAAAATTGAACAAGGTATACTGGTCCACATACTGCGGCTTATCTTCAAATTCAACAAAACTGCAAACAGGTAACTTGAAAGTATAGACTAGTGGCTGGCCACGAGTAGTTATTTACATCCCCATGAAAAACACACAATATATTCTTATTGCAATGTTCACCCAGGCATATCAGATAAAGTAAACTCAATGCTCCATCATCGTAGTTACGGCCACCATGAGACCCATCGCCAGGCCAGTGAACCGAACCTACATTGTAGTATGCCAGCATCCAAGACACTGCAGATTATACTGTCCATATTTCCTCGGTGCTTGACCAACCAATGGTACATGAAACCCCTCCTATCAACAACAACATATCGAATTACCTAGCAACACGCCACGGCGTGCAAAGTCACGAGACTCCAGCTCGATAGCCCCATATTGCAGCGCGGTCTGCAGAAGACGGCACGTGAGACCCACGCGGAGATCAACCTCCTGGCCCCAGACGGCCGGCCGCCTCGCGCGAGCTGCCCGTAATGAATTCTGCAATTAATTCAGCAAATTGAACCGAATATCTCGCCGGATAGTTGTTCGGGTCGCTGCTCTCAGCCGGCAGAGGCGTACAGCCACCTTGGCCTGCGATTACTCTCCTCAGTCTCCTCGATCATGACTCATGGCCCGACTTACCTCCTCAAATTTCTGGCAGACCAGTGTGAACGCCTTGAAGATGGCGTCGGTGGCGCCGGTGACGGTGACAATGCGCTCAGGACAGGCGCCATCGGAGATGTTGATCTTGGCCCCGCTCTGTGGACAGATAAGCGGGGATCAGTGCCGATCGCGGTGTCGGGTCTCCATGCGGGCGACGCATCACTCCGCGCTCGACCTCCTCCCTCTGTTAGCAATGATCGACTGGCTTGTCAGGCGCCCAACAAACACACAGTATGCGGCCGACCACGAACTGCGAGCACCTGCCAAGACCTGTACGGCGGCCCCGGGGTCCACATGGCTGGCGTCCCAGCTGGGGGTGGTACATGGCAGGGAAGAAATACAGGAGCGGTTCAGCTGAGAGGCATTCAGCGACGAGAGCCAGAACAACAACATCAACAGCAACGAGAACAAGAACAAGTAGCAACAACCAGAAAACAACACCAACAACAAGAAAAACAACACCAACAAGAAGAAAAAACAGAGACAGAGGGTCATCGACGGGGGAGGATACCGACAGAGCAAAATAACCGCTGACTGTTCGAATACGCTGACTGGCACCGCACATGCATCTACGAGCGTAATTGCGAGCGTACGCAAGCACTTACTAAGCTGCCAGTCAACTTAAGAATAAACTTGTTTCTGGAAGTAGCTATCGCCAAGCCCAGCTGATGGATGATGTGACAAATTTGGTCGAATAAACGGGAACAGGTTTATTTATATTCTTATTTTCGCTTATAGTTTATAGGACACGCGTTGGCTTCCACTCACCCTAGCGGTGCCAATCCAGAATGAATCCATCTCTGGTAGACACAACCGTGGTCTGTTGCCAGTTGCATATTTACGGCAAATTAATGATCGATTTATACAGTGACATGACATAGGGATGCTCAATGACACTAGCCAAATATTCAATGATTGGTATGTGTAACATTCCATAGGGACTAGGTAGGTGATGGTTTTTGTAAATCCCGGTTGTCACCACAAGAAGAAAGTGTTGTGTGTACTTTAACGTTCCAGCTGATTTCACGGCTGAAACTGTCAGGCTTAAGAATGTCGAGCTAGCAAAATGCATTATTCGGATCGTCTTTGGCGAGCTTTGGTGGTATGCTATTTGTGACTGAATGGATGCTGCTGATACAAGCACAGCATTAAAAATCCCAACGGGACTAACTATCTTAAATGTAACGGACGGAAATGGGACAGTGGAGCCTGCCAGGACGGATGATATGGGGTCATATTGTGTCAGGTCATGGGAGTGGTCGGAAAATTACATATCAAGCTAGGAAGGGTCAGAACAGGCCAGATAAAATAGTTCAGAGACAGGTTAGGCATGCTCGGTCAGGTCAGGTCGGCTCAGGGCAGAACAGCTCTGATCCCGTCAGGTAAGGTCGGGTCAATGCAGTTCATGACAGCATAGGCCTGGTCAAGACAACTCAGGCCAAGCTAGGACAGGAAAAGACTCGTCAGGTAACCTCAGGCACGTCAGGTCACATCAGGTCAGGTCAGGTCAAACTAGGTGAGATATGGTCTACTTATCTCAAGTCGGGTCAGGACAACTCAGGTCGAATCACGAGATGCCCGGTAAGCTCACTTCAGGTCAGGTCAGCTCAAGTCGCCTCAGCTCAGGACAGATCAGAGTCCGTTCTTGTACAAAATCGAGCTACGGCTTGATTTTTGCTCAAATGCTGAGCCATTTTCACTATTAGCAAGTCATTATTATCAACAAAGCTAGTTGCAAACGACAGCATGCTTAGTATTATTGAGTTCCTTGATTTATTTTCGAGTCATCGAACAGTAGTTTGCAGATCAGAGCCTATGATTTAAAAAAAAATCAAGCCGTGTCTCGAATTTGTATAGCAGCGGCCTCAGGTCCCAGGTCAGGTCAGGTCAGGTCAGGTCAGGTCAGGTCAGGTCAGGTCAGGTCAGGTCGGCGTGCGGCCGGCCGGCCGGCGGACGGACGCTGCAGGCTCCGCTGACGGACGACACCGTCGCGTCGCTCGCCCGCTGCTCTGTCTGTTGCTGTTGGCAACGGACCGCCGGGCACCGCTGTGACGACGCCACAATAAATCGTCTTGTCACCTGCCTACCGGCGGCGGAGGCGGCGCACGCGGCGACCACGCCGCACCACGCCGCTTCCGTCGCCGTCGCGCCGCGACCGCCACGCCCGTCGCGTCCAGATACAATCGGATTGGCACGCCATCCGGCCGAGCACGGCGTCATTACTGGATAGATGGAGACTGTCCCAAACCCAGTATCCGCTGCAGCTGCTGTCGCCGACGCAAACTGCAGCTGTGGTACTGAACACTACGACTCAGCTGCTAACCGCAATACCACGTATTGTCTAAATGCAGTAAGAGTGGAAATTTACGGATAATATCGGTAAAATAACACAAGAGAAAATGAGATATTTCATGGTAGTTTGAAAAGGTAACGTACAACTGCGTTTTGTGTGTTTACAGTTTTGTTTTACTTAAAACAATGTTTGTTTAGTTTTTCCAGAAGCCCGAATGATTTTTAGAGTAAAGACTGCAATTTGTCGGCATCGTGAGCAAAAGGTACTGATGGAATTAAATTGATTATGCAATAATAGGGTTTGTCGTAGCTAGTTTGACTGTATCGTATCGTATACATATACTGAATGCGATTTATTACTAAAGAAAACCCAACTTCTGAAAACAACAAAGTCGTGTAAAGCGATGCTTTACGGGAATACTTTGACAACTTTTATTTTGTTCCATGAATTTAAAAGACTCGCTTCCTGTTGCTGACAGTCCAGGCGATGAATCGAGAAAGCTTTGACACGTTTGTACGTTAATAATTAACTGAGGAAAAGTTGATAATTCTAAGCCCTGGAGGTTCACACAAATGTCACCGAGCTCCGTTTATATTACGATGTCGCAATGTGGTGAAGTTCGGGCTGTATCCCGACGGAGCCCGATGGCAGCCAATGTGGCGCATCACACCAGCACAACGTGCGATGTCCGCCCACTGGCTGGTGCCCTCTGACGGACTCATATATATCCGTCGTGACCTGAGTCAGCCCCGAGACGTGTTTTACATCATCGGCCGGAATCGTTTGAGGCAGGTGTTGACGTCATCACCAAAACATGACGTCACATAAGCATCATCGAGTGGGGCTGATTTCATAAACAGAAGTCATCAGTCACTGAATGAAATGTTGCTATGCTTCGGTTGCTATGTCAATGCCAGACATGGTGGCACAAGTGTGGAACCACGGCTATTAACTAGCTAATGGTCGTGCAATAATAATAATAATTCATGCAATAATAGTTGACGGGATCAAGCCTTTTGCTCTTCACATCGTCAGTAGAAAGAGGTCGGACAGTGCCCCCTTTTTTATCTTATAGAACTTTAACTTGTTGGCATGTGTTTCCTAGAAAGATGGAGACCATCAGTTGGCAGCATTTGTGCACGCACACGCTCATTGCAAGCCAGAATCCGCTCCTTAACGGTGAAAGTACAAATAATCTGGAAGATAGGATTACCTGACTACTCCATACCTTATAAATTGGAACTTCAGCTACTAGAAATGGCATGGTAACATCTCGTCACTCCAGTTGGTTGCGTGATTTGGGAAGGTGCGGGGAAATGCAACCTACCAGACTTCACCCAGCAATATTTTCGAAGCCAGTTCGGTACATATAAGCAAGCATTTCGTCGCTCGCATTGACATACATAATACATATGCCAGTTTAATGAACACATTTAATCCCATCTGGCATGCTCAAAGGCGAATGATACACATGTCAATCGGATATACGTGGCGTATCATTTTCAGGCGAAAATGCCGATTACCTATTCCGTCTTGCACAACACTTCCAAAGGCAAAATACAGACCAGTTCAGCAGGGTTGAACCACAATACCAGCTCGCATACATAACTCATTTACAGAGAAAATGCTGTTTCGAAGCGTTCCTAGAAATGCTTTGCTACAAGAACACATGGATCTCCACTTATACTATGCCACATGTTTATTTGGTTACATTTTGTATTTTGAAATTCTAATTAAGAAGCTTTGTTTGATATTATGTACGTATGTTGCTAGCTCAAGGGTGGATCAAGGGGAGCAGAAAAAGGGACCATGACCAAGGGACTAAAGGTCCTGAAACTATAATTTACCACAAAAAACACGGTCGGACAAACGGTGGGCCTCCGCAACTTTATCGTAAAAATAGTCATTGAAGCAATCCAAATTCAGCTATCCACAATAAAAAACGGGCAAACTTCGCGGCATGACACAAACTTTGCATTATTGCTTATACAAATTTATAAAATGGGTAAATGAATTGCATTAAGTGTCTGGTAGATTCTTTCTCGGCGGTAATTGCTGGCCCCTGGGACCAATATTTTGCATCATACATATTTTGCAGATGTGCAACGCAGGAAAAGGATTTACCTGAGGCTTGGCTCCGAGGCAATATTACAATTGAATTTTATACGAACTAAAATAATGGAAAAAATCATGCCATTTCACGGCGTCACATCGGTAAACATCGTCATAACGAAGCCATCATCATCGCTTTCGGTTTGTCGTAAAGCTAAATTGAATAAATCGCATTTTTAACTTATTGTTCTCTACAAGGCCCACCTTATCCTCTACACCGCCTATATTTCCAGGGTTTATCATGCAGACCCGTAAAAAGTTCCCGCCGCTTTGTGGCGTTAACTAACATGTATGCATCTATATCATAACAGGAAAATTCACATTACAAATGATAAAAGAGTTTAAATGCACGCAGAAAATCGTTTTTTTCTTCTTATTCATCATTTCAGCTGACTCCCCACTCAAAAAATTATCGGCGACGCCCCTGCGTACAGTTGCAGACGGGCTGACGACGCGCTTCTTACCACCCGGTCAACAACTTTCTCTCTGACGGCTGATGACCTGCTACCCCCTCCAACTCGCTTAACATTTTTTTTTTAAATATGCCACTGGATTTGTCCCCTAAAAAAACTAGATCGACCCCTGTGCTAGCTCATAGGGTAAACGTGTGCCTTTCAACAAATTGGGAAGAAAACTAAAAGTTTGTTTTTGCAATTATGCATTTGAAAACTCTCCTTGTTATATTTAATTATTTAACTTGCTTTGTGCTATATGGTATCTTTGACTTTCCTCCTAAATATTTTACTGCCTGTCTCATTTGCATTTTCCCTTACGTTGATGCTTTTATCTCTATGGGCTTAGACCTGTCTGTTGACCGGATTATTCTTTGCAGAAATTGTTTTTTAGTCATTTTCACGTCATTTAAATGAACTAGCCCGTTTATTTTGGTGAGCTAAGTACGAAGAGGACCCCAGACAGCATAAAGGCGGATGGGGGACAGCGGACGGCACCCAAGATTGATGCGGCTGTCCGTTTTCCAGGCGCAGCTGTTAGTTCAGAGTGGTTACCAGCCCACACAGCAGGGTGGTTTGTCTCGTGGTCGGACCGTGTCTGTTGAAAGGATCGGCGCCGTCTGGACAGGGAAAGAAAAACCTATCTCAGATGTTCTGCAGACAGATAAGCCGGTTCTCTGTCGAGGCGAAGCCCATGCCTGGTAAGGCGATACCCATGTCTAGCTGGATATACCCATTTCTTGTTGGAGATAAAACTCTCATTTTTGTGAGAGTCTACTGAAAGTCCAACAAATTTTTGAGTGGTTCTGAATGTGTTTCGCGTGCTCTTTAACAAGCACGGTAATCTCTTTAATGGAATATTCACGACAATGAAGAAAAACTCTGCACACCATCGATTGGTATTATAACCACGATCATCTCTAGGTCAGGTTCCCGATTTTCACGGTCAAGGCCTGGGTTTAATTGATGTATTATTACTTTAATTTATTTTCCCCTTCCATTGCTACTTTTAGAAACCGCTCCACCTAATGCCACATTCGCGATGTGCGGTACAGCCTACCACTTCAGGCAGCGTTCGGCGGGTTAGCATACCATCGCAGGCAGCGTTCACAACGCCGATCGCCAACGTGCGCCGCAGAGCTGTGGCTGGTCTGATTCCTGGCGCCCGTTGTCACCACGGTCTGTCTGCGCCGTCGCCCACAGCTGGCGCGGCCGGGTGGCTGCGACTCTCGGCCATCGTTCGATCTCGCCGAGAGCAGCATCTGCATCCGACACGAGCCCCGCTGACGCGCCAAATTCCGGCTGATGACAAAGCGGCGCGCGGGCGGCAGAGGCGGCGAGAGAAAGCCGCGTGCTAAGCTAAGCCGATCCAGCGCGCCGCCGGCCGGGCTCTGAATGCAGCCGGGATCAAAATCGCTGCTGCCCCGGCGCCCAAACGACCAACTAAAGATGCCCATTGAACCACTCGAGCTGTAAGCGGGGTGCTGGATCGATATCGGTCTCCTACCGTCCCGGGCGGGCGGCCGCCACTCTGTCGTCCCCACTCTGCAGTCCCGAGCCTCACTCCCTTCTGCCGGCCTCGTCTCACCTGACAGCGACAGTCGGAGCTCGCGCGCTCATTATCTGCCAGACCGGTCCCTTCCAAATACAACACGATCAATAGCAACAGCGGCAGCGGCAGCTAAAAAAGACAGAACTATAAGTTCGCCCGCTGACAGTTGGTCTTAGGCGCCAGGCACCACGCAGTCTTCACTGAAGTCGAACTTTAAAAACTGATATATTTTCGCGAGCCAGCTAAGGCGAAAGAAAATGCGAAACTATTGCCAGAGATCGACTTGATACTATTCAAATAGAAATATGCCTGTATAGGATTCTGGCGGGGGCTATTCAATATTGGCAGCTGGCGAGAAACTGATCTGGCGATAACCACCACCTCATCAACTGAGGAAATGAGTCGGCAGTGGGGACCGCCGACTGTGGCCGACCTCCGTTACGACTGAGCCGGAGACAGAGCGGCGCGGATCGACAGCGGCTCTGAGCTCTGCCTGGTGACACTGGACAGCGACACTCGACCCTCACCAGTGTCACTCCCCGCTCTGGCCGGTGACACTCTGCTCTGGCCGGTGACACGCCGCTCTGGCCGGTGACACCACGCTCTGGCCGGTGACACCACGCTCTGGCCGGTGACACCCCGCTCTGGCCGGTGACACCCCGCTCTGGCCGGTGACACTCTGCTCTGGCCGGTGACACTCTGCTCTGGCCGGTGACACGCCGCTCTGGCCGGTGACACCCCGCTCTGGCCGGTGACACCCCGCTCTGGCCGGTGACACGCCGCTCTGGCCGGTGACACGCCGCTCTGGCCGGTGACACTCTGCTCTGGCCGGTGACACGCCGCTCTGGCCGGTGACACTCTGCTCTGGCCGGTGACACGCCGCTCTGCCGGTGACACGCCGCTCTATGTTATTGCACTCAGCTCTGTCCTTTGAGACCCATGGTCCGCTGAGCTTTGTTGATCCCTCCATCATCCCACTATTATACCTACGCCGTCCAATACCCAGTCCCAAGATATCACTGTCCATGATCCCTCACAGATAACCGTCCAACCTAGAGCGCTACCTTTTATCCAGTTCACACCCACGCCCACCATATTTTTTATTTGTTCCCCACGTACACGTGACTCTGACCTTTACAGTAAACCATCGCAGCACTATTCTGTCACCGTGCATATGAAAGACCTATCGACGCCGCAGCATCTATGACACCTATATCAACTGCAGCGGCGCCCGGCTGCTGCGTGGTAGCTGCCCGGTCGGCGCCGCGTCGGACCGGGTGCGGATAAACGCCCTTCAGTCAATACTGCTGGGTCGGCCGGGGCGGGACGGGGGAGCCAGCGCCAGGCAGTCTGCAGCCCCAGACTGGTCGCGCACCAGCCAAGAGTTGGCGCCCGGCCTGGAGAGCAGAAGAGAGGCACCAAAAGGCAACAGAGGAACAGGCCAGACCGAGTGCGCCCCGCCTGGGAGGAGGCAGACAGAGAGCACCCGGCAACAAGGAGACAGCAGACAGAGGGAGACAGGCATACAGGTGGCGCCGGCCTGGGAAGGAGGCAGATGGCCCCGGCCTGGGAGAGCAGACAGAAGGCCCGGCAACAAGAGGAGACAGCAGATCAGAGTTGGCGCCCGGGCCTGGGAGTAGGCAGACAGAAAGCGCCCGCCTGTGAGGAGGCAGACAGAAGCACCCGGCCTGGGAGGAGGCAGACAGAGAGGCACCCGGCAGACAGAGGAGACAGGCAGACAGAGTGGCGCCCGGCCTGGGAGGAGGCAGACAGAGAGGCACCCGGCAGACAGAGGAGACAGGCAGACAGAGTGGCGCCCGGCCTAGGGAGGAGCAGACAAAAGCGCCCGCCTGGCGAGACAACAGAGAGCACCCGGCCTGGAGAGCAGACATGAGACACCCGCAGACAGCAGGAGCAGGCAGACACGTGGCGCCCGGCCTGGAGGAGCAGAACAGAAGGCACCCGCAACAGAGGAACAGCACAGATGTCGCCCGCCTGGAGGAGGCAGACAGAGAAGCGCCCGGCCTGGAGGAGCAGACAGAGAGGCCCCGGCCTGGGAGAGGCAGACAGAGAGCCCCGCAAACAGAGAGACAGGCAAACAGAGTGGCCCCGCCTGAGAGGCAGACAGAGAGCACCCGGCCGGGGGACAGACAAGAGAGGGCGCCCGCCTGAGAGCAACAAAGGCGCCGGCAGACAGAGGAACAGCAGACAGCAGTGGCGCCCCGCCTGGAGAGGCAGACGAAAGGCGCACCGCCTGGGAGGACAGACAGAGAGCACCCTGCCTGGGAGGAGCAGACACGAGCACCGGCAACATGAGAGACAGGCAGACAGAGTGCGCCCGACCTGGAGAGCAGACAGAGAGGCACCCGGCCATACAGAGGAGACAGCAGACAGATTAAGTGGCGCCCGACCCTTGGAGGAGCAGACAGAAAGCCCCGCCTGGAGAGCAGACAGATAGGCACCGGCCTGGAGGAGGCAGACAAGAGGCACCCGGCAACAGAGGACAGGCAGCAGCGCCCGCCTGGAGAGCAACAGAGAGGCACCCGGCAGACAAGAGGAGACAGGCCGAACAGATGGCGCCCGGCCTGGAGACAGACAGAAGATGGCGCCCGGCCTGGGAGGAAGGCAGACAAGAAGGCAACCCGCCTGGGAGAGGCAGACAGAGAGCACCGGCATACAGAGGAGACAGCAGACAGTAGTGCGCCCGGCCTGGGAGAGGCAGACAGAGAGGCACCCGCGCCTGAGGAGGCAGACAGAGAGCGCCCGCCTGGAGAGGCAGGACAGAGAGGCACCCGCCCTGAGAGCAGACAGAAGCACCGCCTGGGAGAGCAGACAGAAGCACCCGGCAGACAGAGAGACACAGACAAGAGAGGCACCCGCCTGGAGAGCAGACAAGAGGCACCCGCAGACAGAGGAGACAGGCAGACAGAGTGCGCCCGGGAGGATCAACCAAGAGCCACCCGCAGACAGAGGAACAGCAACAGATGCGCCCGGCTGGGAGAGCAGACAAGAGCACCGGCCTGGGAGAGCAGACAGAGGAGCACCCCGACGCCTGAGGAGGGGTGGCAGACAAGAGAGCACCCGCAGACAGAGAGACAGGCAACAGAGTGGCGCCCGCCATGGAGAGGCAGACAGAAGCAACCGCAACAGAGGAGACAGCAGCAGAGTGCCCCGCTGGAGGAGCAGAACAGAGAGGCACCCGGCCTGGGAGGCAGACAGAGTGACGCCCGCCGAGGTGGGAGAGTGGGGGGGTGGAAGGGGACAGACGGAAGAGCCAGAAAGGATGGCGTTAGAAAGAAAGCAAAGATAAGACGAAATGTTAACCAGCTATAGGCCTTTGCACAAAGAAGACAGCAGCTTGTCGAAAATCTCTCCAACTGACAGCACCAACAGCTCAGAGTTGTTGCTTGTCCGAAAAAGCAGACAGACAATTACATTTCAGTCAGGGCGAGCTCGCTGATGCGGGAGGGACAGGCGCCTAATGAAGCGAAAGACAGAGAGGTACAAGACAAGAGCTCTGGATGAAACCACACACTGGCAATTCATTCCTGAAAGTTATTTTCGTAAATTGTCTTGGGCTTAACGATGAAAGTGATGTAGCAGCCAACCAATCTGGAGCGACATATTGCTCACAAGAACATGGTTACTTTCCGAACAAAATGTAACAAAAAGTACCGCAATATAAATAACAGCCTGGGACATTTGTTAAATATAGAACAAAGTAGTTTTTTGTTCACTATGTTTGGTTGCCCGTAACAAATATCCACATTTCGGAAAATATTTCAGCTCAGGTATTCCGCATATCTACTTCCGAATTGTCTAGGGCTTGACTCAACTTATTTGATGTATATTCTGATAACTTCGAATGTACAACAGTCGCAAACATTGGCGGCGCCGGATCTATTTTTGTCTTCAGGGAAATCTTAGCGCGCCGGCTGGGCCCGGTCCTACAAGGCTATATTCTGTACAGGTGCCGCTGGGTCAGCCGGAAAATCACACACATGAATAATGTATTATCAGTTGGCCGCCATCCAATATCCTGCGATTCCAAATAATTCATGCCGATCGATGGTTTTTACACTTGTAGCGCTCCTACATCACCCCAGACGGAGACACCATAATCGAAAAGATTGTATCGGTGGTGCATCCAGCAGGAAAGTAGATAATTCAATATCGCAGCTGTCGATAACAGCAAGAATCGACCAGCCCTGAATAACATAGCCTTAGTATGTCGCCCCTAGTGACATTCTTTGAGTCATTGCCAGTCCCACTGTCCCACTGTTTCAGCTCACAAACTGCTTGTTTGTGTCAGCTCACAAACTGCTGTTTGTGCCAGCTCACGGCCTCTCTATTTGTGATACCTACGGTATTGCCCTGGTATTTGTGTCACCTCACAGCTCGCTGTTTGTATCACCTCACATCCTTGCTGTTAGTGTCACAATACAGTCATACAGTGCTCCCTAACTACCCGCTGTTTGGCTGTGTCACCTCACTGCTACTGTTGTTTGCCTGTGTCAGCTCACCGCCCCTGCTGTTTGGCTGTGTCAGCTCACCGCCCCTGCTGTTTGCCTGTGTCAGCTCACCGCCCCTGTTGATTGGCTGTGTCAGCTCACCGCCCCTGTTGTTTGGCTGTGTCAGCTCACCGCCCCTGTTGTTTGGCTGTGTCAGCTCACCGCCCCTGTTGTTTGGCTGTGTCGCCCGGTCGTACGGCAAAGCCCGACGACCATTTTGGGTGGCTTCATAATGACTTTCCGAGAGAGAGAAGACCCGTGAAATAACCTGAGTTTAGCTGCAGAGCTGCGAGGGAGGCTGTGGCGACGAGAGTGGCTAGCCTGAGCCTAGCCGCGGAATTGCGAGGCAGGCTGTGGGGGTGAGTGTGTCTGTCAGTACAGACCAGCAGTCTGAAGTCTCTCGCGTTAGCGCCCTCAGGTCGGGAGACACATCAGACAGCAGACAACAGACTTGATAAGCGTGCCCTGACTGGACAGTGCTTGCAAAACTGGACGTATACTATTAGTTACCGAAGAAGAGAAGTCAGACCAAAAAACATACCAAGGCATCCAACTGGCAACTTCACTGACTACAAAAGGATGCTCTAACAAATCATCTTGATATTGACAACTTTCGATTAATTGCATTTACTAATCTTGCAAAGAAGAGAGGGGTTCGCTTACGACGACTGGGCTCGATCTGCGTGTCTCAAAGACGGAGGGCGACCACCGCTCGTTTCTCCCTCTCCCTCCCTCTCCGGAGACCCGACCAATGTCCTCCAGCATCAGCTCTACCTCTGCACATCACCTGATAGCCCATTCACATGATGCGGTCCGAACAGCACCGTATTATGCACGTTATCTCTGCTTCCTCGCACCTTATATAAACAATGTTTATGTTCGACTAATGGTGGTGGACTTATTGTTAAGCCGAAGGTGCACTATGCCATTATCATCCTCCGAGAGCTTATGAAGCCAGCGGGTATACCATCAGCACAGTTGGTTTCCTTCCTTTGTTCTTGGAGATGGCCAACTGTGATTGCATCTAGAAAACTGGAATTCCTGGTAGCTCGCCATACAAAATGAAAGAGTTCATTTATTCCGTTTATAGATGAGCTAAAATATCAATCAAAGGCACTCATCGCTGAAAATGCAATATAGATGCTAGTATTGTGCTTGAGAAACACTACCAACAGTTCCATAGCAAACAATATTGTCGTCAGAAGCAATATTTGATATTATGACGCTTAGCACAGCAGTTTTTACCAAACCTTGACCGCATGGGGGGGGGGCAGACAATCATTTCCTGGTAATGGTGGATACGCGACCGATATCCACTTTACCGGTGCTGGGATCACACACTCCCTACTGGTAGCAAACACATCTGTCCTGAGATGGCAATGAGCTCCCACAACCTGGCTGTGAGTAAGCATTTCCCGGCAGCGGCCACCCCTTTCCATGTGGTTGGCACCATTTCCCTGCAGTCGGCACCCATTTTACAGTTCTGGGCACCCGTTTCCTCACTGCATGCACTCATTTCCCAGCAGTGTTTACCCATTTCCCAGCTGTAAGTGACCCTTCCCCACTGCAGGCACCCATTTCTTCCCAGCTGTGGGCGACCATTTCTCTACTGTATGTACCATTTCCTTGCAATGGACACCCATTTCCTACCACTGTTTACCCATTTCCCATCTGTGGGTGATCATTCCTCCACCGTGGGCACCCATTTCCCAAAAGTAGTTACCCAATTCCCAGCTGTGGGTGACCATTTCCCCACTGCAGGCGCCCATTTCCCAGCTGCGGGCTTCCATTTTCCGGCGTCGGCGGACGGCGGGCTGCGGCGGTGGCCAGAGCCGGTCGCTGCTCTGGAGACGGTGACCACGTCTCGTGTGCCGTTTTTGGCCTATCGACCCGGTCCGGCCGGGACCCCGCGACCAAAGAGCCGACCGCTCGTCTCATAAATTCCCTCTAGCACAGCCTAGTCATTTACGTCGTGCTCTGTCGTCCACTGCGACGAAAGATGACCAAGCGAACGGCTCTATGGTGGAGCAGACACGGGGAAACAATGTGGGACAGGATCAGTCGCAGAGACACAATGAGGGACAGGATCAGTCACAGAGACACAATGTGGGACAGGATCAGTCACAGAAACACAATGGGGGACTGGATCAGTCGCAGAGACACCGAGTGAAAGACAGGATCAGTTACAGAGACACAATGTGGGACAGGATCAGTCACAGAGACACAATGAGGGACAGGATCAGTCACAGAGATATAATGAGGGAAAGTGTCAGTCACATTAACACATGGAGAGTAAGGGGAGAGCAGTCAGTGACATGGATATTTGGATGAAGAGTGGCACAGCTACACTACGATTGACAGTGGCACACGATTTAAGTAATTTCTATGCCTTTTCGGTATGCAGCTGCGAAACTATATTTATATTTCTAAGAACAGAAAACTCCGTGGCTGGTTCGGGAAATTGTCATCAAGCAAGACACGAGGATAATCGTCACTCTTGCAGATTGCAACGCCTCGACACAAGTTTTGATGAACAGTTTCCCAGGAAACGAGTACGCCATGAAGTGCACTGCACCAGTATTGTGCTGGTTATAACGAAATGCCCCAAGTTTAGACGTACTTAAATGCTAACTTAATAACATGAAGAATGAGTTCCCCTGTAAGCGTGCGCGATACTGTGCATTGTCTTGTGACATTCAGCCTGCCCGACCCCGGGATGTTCTGTTAGTAATGTGTGTGTATGCGCGTGAACACTGAACGTGCGCGTATGCAGGTGCGCTTGCGGAGGTGTGAGTTTAAATGTGTAAGTACATGCAAATATATAACTTATTTGCGGGCGCCCTTATGTACGTGTTTGTGTGCTAGCAAAAATATGATATTTGAAATTCATGGAAAATAAGTTTTTGCATGTTATCATTTGAACAGGCTTAAAAAAGAAGCATGCATTACATTAGCAGCCATTTATCTGACAGAGTAAAGAGCTGAACAGANAATGTATCGTATTGCTGATGAAATGAAATGATTTAGCGTCCATATACCCAACACAGCGATCGAGAGCGAAATATGTATCTACTGTCTTTTGCTGCCTGACAAGTTGCTGCTGTGGTGAGGCGGTGGAGTGATATATCCGTGACGTCACGGTGATACGTCCCGTGACGTCACGGGGATACCTGCGTGACGGTGGACGGTTTTGCTGAGTTCTTCTTTGAAGTCTGCGAGAGATGTTTTGTTATATGCAGAGTGCATTTGCACCAATCGCACTTGCATTGTTTATTATATTTAAACAATATATTTTGATTGATTGATTTATATTTTTTTATTGATTGCTGGCTTAGGTGTGTCGAGTAGTCTGCCCATTTAAGTCATTTGCACATTGAGCTGGCTGCTGGGTTAAAATCAACTTAAATGTACAAATTCGTTGACAGTGTAAATTATTATTTTTTCTCTCTAAAAGACACGGAAATCGCGATGAAGTGGAGGCCCATCATCACATCCGGAGCTGCTGAGTAGGTATACTGTTCCGCAGCACACGTCTGCTGTCCGGAACAGCCTATGGCCAATCTAATAACTAGACCACACAACTGTGGACAATACCTAAGGAATCCTTCATTAACGGCCGGAACTAGGAAGATAAATTGTTTTAAGTGTTCAAATTTAATTTGCACCGTTTTGTTAAGTGGCTTCTGTCTCGACCTTCTCTCACTGCGTTCAGCGGACGAGGCGCGCAGAGCTGACTT
>VOPJ01013052.1:0-22850 GCA_014673585.1 Semibalanus balanoides | reverse complement strand
CAACAACTTTTCGTTAACGAAATGGAGCGAAATCTTTGCCTCCCAAACTCGAAATCTTGATTCACCCCTGCGGCTGGCCTGCTCCTCCCCCCACACACTTTTTAAACCGTTCCTACGCCTATGTCCGCCATTGCAGTTATACCTAATGCTATTTCGGAAGAAATGAATACTCTCTAACTCGAAAAGTAAAAAGATTACGAAAAGGTCAAAGACAGCGCTTGGAAGCTCAAACAAGGCGAATTTAAATTGTCTTATCACTGTATGGCTCAGGTCAATAGTGAAAGCACTAGTCGTCAACTCAGGTATGTGTGGAATCTGCTCCGGTCCATTATCAGGCGCCGTGCCGGTTGCAAACTTTCAAACTTTTGAATTTGATCTAAACCACGTGAGGTTAGTATGAATCGACGCGTCCTGACGAGGCAAACACGATGACACTAAAATAATTGCTGTATCTGTAGTCGTTAAAAAAAATGCGAGACAAAGAAGTGTTAGCTGACCGCAGACGACATGCGCCAGATTTGACTACTGGGGTGACGTCATTCATGGAAGTGGACACGTTACGGAGATAGGGATGGTATTGACGACCCTCTGCATTTAAAAGAGAAATATTGATCATTCTCTTTGTAATTACATTAAGAAAATAGTCGTTTTCACGAAGGATTATTTTGCGCGAAATGTTTTAAAACATTTTAAAATGTTTAAAATGTTTTAGTAGTAGCCGTTTTCACGATGGACTTATTTGCGAGAAATTTGGTATCCTCTCCCTACGGTACCGTAGGGCGAGGGTAAAACATTGTTTTTCTCAAATTAGTCCATCGTGAAAACGGCTACTATTAAAACATTTTAAAACATTGTAAAATGTTTTAAAACATTTCGCGAAAAATGATACATCGTGAAAACGGCTAATGCAAAATTAACTATAAAATTAAGAGGCGCTTAATTATTTATGTTTTGTATCGTTTTCCCTTTAAATATAGTTATGTTAATGGCTTACTTAGGTACGTAATTAAAGCAAAGTTTACCGTCTATGATTTTAAGTCTGTTTCTGGTTTAGACAGGATACGGTAATGCTTACATAACTTAAATGATCCATAAAAACCTGTCACGTTTTAAGCATCGCCTATTTTCGCTGCTAAAGGACAAATAAGACAGCCAGGCGCCACTCATCCACATGATAAAATAATGATCAGACTGTTTACCACAGCTATTGGGAGCGATGGAACCGGACTTTACGGGGATGATGTTCGTTATGGGTAGCGGTTACACCTAATTAATCCTTCATATGGCGCAGCACCTGTAATTCGGCTACTTTATGACAAACAAAAGAAACGTTCGAACGTGAACCAGCTGGTTTGAGCAGCAGAGCCGTTGTTTAAAACAAATACTTATTTTTACAAAAAAAGTTAAATCGCTGGCTCGACAGATGTACTTTTTGTGCTGGCGAAGCATGGACCTATAGTCATGGCCGCACTGCCAGTGGCGGTCGAGGGGGTGGGGATGGGCATGCCCTTGGGCCTCGGTTGAAGGCACTTGGCCGCCTGAGGGGGCACTCTGGCGCGCCTGAGGGCGCACTCTTTTCGCCTGAGTGGCGCACTTTTGTCGCCTGAGGAGGGCATCTAGCCGCTGAGGGGCAACTCTTGTCGCCTAAGGCACTCTAGGCCTCAGGGGGCACTCTGGCCGGCTGCAGGGGGGCCACTTGACTGACCAGAGGGTCCCTTAAACATTTTGTAAATAAAAAAAAAAACACACATGCTGAAAAGGACCCTCCAAAATATTAGTGGACCAAATCGTCGAGTTTTTCAGGATTTGGTATAGGTAATTGATGCACCACTGCCAATGATGGCCCTCTCCTGAATATCTTCGGATCCGCACTGGCACCTGCAACTGAGCATCACACATGTTGAGCGACCGAATTTTTTCATAACATTACGGCTTTTTTGAAACTTCCGAATAGCTTTGCCAACACTTGTTTGGAATCGGGTTTCAGTAAAATTATGCGTAAAAAATATATAAGACCAAAATAAAATATGTAAAAAACACACTTCATGCACTGCAAAATTTAAATTAAAGTGACAATTTAAGTTGAAAATTGAATCGTTCCGGATTTGACAGTTTTTGCTGGTAGACGTGGAGTTTGTTTTTTATTCAATGTATTTTACGTATATTTCCCGGTAAGAAGACGAGAGAACATTTGAAGTTAGTCTAAGCAAGTTCTTGACTCTGAGTGAGCTTCACTCTTAGTTTCTACTTATAGAATACAAATGAGAGAACTCATTCTACATTCGCCGTCTGCCAGAGAACACAAGTAATTCACGCATCAGTGGGACGAACGCTGTGTGGAAGCCTATGCTTCATTCATCATCAGATGACGGTAAGTCACATACCATGTTGCTGTTTTTTGTTCTGATTCATCTCGTTACCTGCTCTTGCGCTAGATCCAAACTGACGGCTCTTGACTAGGTCACTTTCACGAGTGGTTACGACCATTGCGGTTCTCCAGAGATCGATCTCACACTTCAGCCAATGAGACAATGGACACGACTCCTGACTGGCTTTTATTGTGCATTTTAATTACAAATATTGGAAAGACCTTGGACAAGGATGAGGATTGAGGATCGGAAGGGAGCGGGATATTTCCCATTTAATGGAAGACTGATAAAGTGCAAGTCTTCTCCGTGCATTTTGTCATGTGCAAATCAATTACATTTCATTTTGAAGGAGCTTAGTGCTGTTCGAACGCTGGATGCTTAAGTAAATCCAATTTGTACACCAGGCTCAGGTTTTATTTATGTATTTGTTTAACTCAATGTATAATTATGAACACAGTGTATCCCATGCCAATGGTTCATGTCGTTAAAACCCATGTTTAAAGTTAATGCATGTTACAACCAAATCAAATCCTCGAAGTGGTGGAGACCTAAGAGCTGAGCTGAGGGCCCTCATCCTTTCAACCGATACCATAATTTCAGTTTATAACGACAGAAGGGCTTGACAACAGAGCTTGGACCATTTTGGCGGTATGCCAAGCCCATATAATTAGTTTAATCACAAAAATTTAGGTATTTGACATACCGTCAAACAGGAATCGATGCAATTGCTTATTTTGAGCACATAACAGTCACTTTATCAGCGCGCCAAAGTATACAAAATATGAACTTTGAAACGTTATCTGACCTTATTGCGGTCATTTCGATCAACGTCAGGCCATTTCGGTCAGTAGCAAACAGTGCGTCCCGAAACGAGCGCCAAACTCAAACCCACCTATCAGCGTAAATGAGATTGCAGCCCGACGGCCGACGCTCCTGACTCTTGTCATTAATCTACAAAGGCACTCACAATTAAGTTCCCCTTGTTAAGGTTGTAAGACACGGTATGTCAATAAGCGCATGAGTACCTCTGTAATTTACAGGCCATGTTTTGGGCAGACGCGAATCATAGAGAGCTTGTTACGACCAGATAGGTATTTACTTCAATTCGCAACTGCATTGACAGCAAGCACTTACGAGGAGAAAATCGATTGTCAGTGATTTTATGCGACGGCTTTCTCAACTGTTTTAGACATTGCGTGTCAGGGAAGATAGCTAAATCGTAAAGATCATATAAACAGTGGCTTACTTTAGCACGGGCGTCGAGTGTTAACAAATATGCTTAAAAAGACCAGATTAACTGCCGCGAAACCACTTGCTTCACCAAAGATATGGCATCTCTATGTCTATCGTATATCTACCTTAATATTTACAGTTTGTCTGTCTGTCTGTGCGCACAACATTTTTACCTTACACACATTCTTAATTCGAAATGTTACGTAGTTTTGACACATTAGCCGTTTTCACGTTTGATTTTTTGCGCGAAATGTTTTACAGCATTTTAAAATGTTTTAAAATGTTTTGATAGTAGCTGTTTTCACGATGGACTAATTTGCGAGAAATGATTTAACCCTCGCCCTTACGGGACCGTAGAGCGAAGGTTGAAGCATTTTTTCGCAAATTAGTCCATTGTGAAAACGACTACTACTAAAACATTTGAAAATGTTTTAGTAGTAGCCGTTTTCACGACGGACTAATTTGCGAGAAATGTTTTAACCCTCGCCCTACGGTCCCGTAGGGCGAGGGTTAAAGCATGTTTTCGCAAATTAGTCCATCGTGAAAACGTATTAACAGAAATTGACTTTACGAAAATTCATTTTGCAGATCGCACGACAACATGCACTGCAATATCGTGTGTATTACGTAACGTTTGTATAAATGTGGGAATGTATTAATCTGTCCTCTGCAATTTTCCCAACAATCAAACTGTCCTAACAAGATAAATGTCACCGAGTGCTAGACAAATAACACAACAAGTTCTTGAGACATACAATATCCGCCGTCTGGTAAACGGGGAACTAGTTTCCCCTTGAAAATTTAGAAAAAGCTCAGAAATGATAAGGAGAGCCAAAAAAAATAAGTATCCATAATTAACTAGTAAGTCAAAGGAAAACCTATATCTCTACGGGGGAAAAACAAAAAAAATCAAATTATTCTGGTGATAAATTCAAATTTTTTCCTTTCCTCTAAGTATGCCAAAAATCAGCTTTTTGCTTAGAAGCACGTAATGTCTCAAAAACGTCATCGATTTGAGGAAGATCGTGGCGCACTACAAGACAGTTAACCTTGCCTAATAACTTGTTGAAGCGTGCGTGAAAACTGCAACGCTTTTAGAACCACGGAGATTAATTCCCGAAGTCAAATCACGTGCTTATTCATTTATTTAACTTTGGATAATCGCCGGGCGAAGTCTACATAGTTAAACAAACGGCAGAAGAATACAATATTCTTTGCCGATTTTATAGTGTTATCCAAGAAGAAGTTCCGTGGTTCATCTATGGACGTTGAAAGTTGCTGTTAAATAATTCACACTAAGCTTATACCATCTGTATTCATTCGAACAAATTATCAGATTGTATTCTTTTGCATAAATCAGTGAAGTGAAACGGAAAGATATCCTGAAACCCCATGCCACTCCAAGAAAGCAAGCAAGTGAAAACGGAATTTCGGCCTATCTGTAAAGACCTAGGTACGATCTGATAGATTTTGTCTGGAATGTGCTGAGATAACGTTTTATAGACTAATCTTACAGCAATCAAATCACGATTAAATCCTCGCAAAGTTTATTCTTTCAAATCCAGGAGAATGAAGGTACTGAAACAACATGTTTTTTTGTTCACAGTCCAGCACTAAGCATTTCTAATCAAACACTTATCCCAAAGTCTTACGTCATCTCTACGTCATAAAATCATCCGCGTCACAATCAAGCCAAAAATCACCAATCAGCGACTTGGGAGTTACCGGGTATAACCCGGTCCCCGACTTCTAGGACTGAATATTAAAATAAATTAAGAGTGTTCTCTTCGGAAAAATGTGAAAGCGTGCACAAGTCATATTTCGAGCATCGCGCACAAACTTGGCTATCTAACCAAACCTATGTTAAAGGTGAACTATTCCTTTAAGCGGAACTTCAACTACATGTAGTGTCTTAAGAAATAGTATCACATTGGATTTTTTCGAAACGACAATTTGATTAATATTTTTTAATTAGCAATTTATTTTCGTTATTGTCAATAATAGCCATACATCGGCGCCGATCAGGACAGAAGGATCTTTAATTTCTAATCCAAACTATTGTTCATACTAGTTAGGCTCCTAATATGATGAAGGTAGCGTCATCCAGAAATTTGGAGCGCGAATCCCCACAATCAGGGGTGGTGACGTCACTTGGATAATTCCCATCCGCTAATGCTAAAAGGCCATTGCAAACTCGCGCCACAAATGCCAAATGCACCAAAAATTAGTGATCACGAACCTGACGTCACGATTTCTAGGTAAGACGCTCACGTAATGTCACGTTATTGGGCTATTAACCCTATAGTGGGCCTGAGGCTCCCGGCTACCTTCCTATTAGTTGGGCAGGGGGAGGCATGACTTCCGGCCCCCCGGAGATCTCGAGAATCTAACCGTTTACGATTTCAAAATCAAACGGTGGTCGATTCACCTTAACACATGATCTACATTTCTTTTAAAAAAAAACGAATGTTATAAATCTTTAAATAGGAGGGGGTTGGATACGGGGGCCAAAAGTCAAAATTAGAGTATTTTTGATCCAACACAGCTGCCATGTTTATCAAGCATTTTGAATTCAAAATGAAACAGTGGTCGAGTAAGAACATTCGAATATGGAAATTGATATGTGATGACGAATTTTTAAAAATTCAAAATCATAGGCGGTGTGCAGGTCACTAATTGGGGGGGAAAAGTAAAAAGGATAAATCAAACGTTTCTTTATGGTTTTTTCTCTGAATAACAATGCAATATGTTCGTTACTTGTACATCATACAAAATAGTTAGTTAGCATATTTTGTGTACCATAATGCGGTCCAGGTTAACGAAAAAGGGAGGTCACATATACAAATATGATCAGCTCAAAGTCCATGCCTTCACCTACCACGGAATATATAATCAGTTACTGGGTAATAGATTAGTTCACAATTTGAAATGCAACAAAACATCAATAGGCGTAATCCAGGATCCCATTTGGGAGGTGCAAACTTTTTGATGAAAAATAAAATCCCGTCTAATATAATACTAACGTAGTGAACCATTCTAGTTTGTTTGGCAATTTGTTCAATTTTTCAACATAAAGTTACACGCTTTTTTACCACTACCATGGCTCGCCCTATTCCTCTTTCAATGTTTTCAAAGGCCCCTGGTGCTATTTTTCATAAAAAACTGCAGTAATGGTTATGTCCTTGTAGGCACATGCATCAAAGTTTCCTTCAATAATATGACCCCCTTTATTTCGATTCCTTGAGCGCGCCTCATTGCAATACAATTTATTAATTTCCTCTCCTAGACTCATATGATCCAGTCAATACATTCTCAAACTATCCTGTTTTCATTCACGTAAATCGCTGGTAATAATCAGTATCACTATGCAAGTTTAACCCCTTTTATGTGCCTGCGACAGCGCCCTCGTGAAACTCAGACGTAAGTAATTTATGCCAAATTGGAAGGATATAACTATCTCGGCGATTATCTTGGATAGCTATAGGATCGCAGATTTAGTATTGGCTTGAATTGATGTCAGCTAGGCGTTTACAATACTTTTGGGAAATCCCCCTTTTCAAGTAACCGTGAAACCGGCCTTTCTGCCGTAAAAAATACAGTACGCATCATCGAAGCATCGAGACTAATTTGAGACTTATTGAAGTGCACGCGTAAAGCTATGGCAACCTTTTCATACTTGAGGCAGTTGGAAGAATCCGTGAAGACCGCATTTCGTATTATGCGCCAATATGTCGTCCGAAGATAATCCTCCCAAAACTGGGCCCTGCAGAACTGCTCTGTCTAGGTCCAGAACACTCCAAATTGATGACTCCAGTTTTGAAAATATATTTTAGGAAAATTCGAAGTTTACCATAAGCTTACTCGTAGCCGTATTCGGAGAATAATCTCAGAATACATGAGGGGTGGCAATTATTTTGCCCTCTCCTGCACTATAGAAGTTAACCATACGTGGTTCTTCCTTTTGCATCGGAACTAGTCTTAGCATGGCGTTCTTGCACAGAGATTTACAATCCGTGAGCTGGATAGGCTGTAATGTTAAGAGCCACATGTCCTTGTACATTCTTTGAATTTAACGCCCACTTCCTCACGGATACTCATGGATATGACAGGACTAATTGAAGAGGCCTAAGGGCCTGGTTGCCTGAGTCTCGTCGAGCTCTAAAACGCTGCCTTTCCGCTGAGCTAGTCCGGCACATCATACGTGTCGCCGCCCATTTTGCTCAGTCTCGAGACCGGATTCTTGAAACTCGGTTTCGTGGATAACTGAGCAAACCACTGCGTTCGGCAAGGAGTTCCAGTCGTTGATAGCACGGACAGTTAGAATGTTTCTCCGCGCTCTTGTCCGGGCCCGGGGTTTGGCTACCTTTTTTGAGTGACCTCTCGTCGAGGTTGACAGCGGATCAGCGAGATACCTCTCCTTCGGAAGCCCGAGGTGCCTATTGATCAGTTGGTACTATTGGTTCCAAAATAAGCGTCCCGTTGGGTTGGACGGCACAGCAGTTAAAGGGAATATACCGCCTTGGGAAAAGTATATGGATTGATGTAGATGAGTGCCCAGTGAGTGGCTCTCATCTCTATCAATTTCCATAATTTTCCCCAAGGCGTTATAATTCCTTAAACCGCTTTGCCCGGCCAACCCAGCGGGACGCCTTATTTTGGAACCAATAATATGTCGTTTTCAACGATGGGCTTTATTTTTGCGCGAAATGTTCTTAAACAGTTTAAAATGTTTTAAAATATCTCTCTAGTAGTCAACCATCTTCACTGATGGATCTAATTTGGCGAAGAAATGGTTTTAACCCTCGCCCTATCGGCCCCGGTATGGGCGAGGATTAAAAATTTGTTCGCCAAATTAGGTCCACCGGATGCGGCTACTACTTAATCATTTTAAACATCTTTAAATTAATTCCGGTCCGCCCTCGTAGCTCAGTCCGAGAGCGCTAGGACTACGGATGTGACGCCACCTGGCCAACGATGGTGCGAGCCGCTCGGCCCGCTCGTCATGTTTGCTCCTGGCGGGATTGACCTGTGGCTGGTGGCAAGGCCCGGCGGCGTTCTACTTACGGTCAGATGAAGCCAGCCGACGCCGGGCCCGGACGCGTCCCTCAGTCCGTTCAGGGCGAAGCGTTCAACTTTCGTCTCTAATTCAGCGGCGGTGCATCGTGCCTTTTCCCGATTAGCCGGAATTATTAATGACGGCAAGCTGTCATCCGCAGTAAAACCAACTGCGGCATATCGGAAGAAGAATCAATTGCGCATGTTTTGAGAGCAAAACAATAAAAAGTAAAAATAAAAATGAGGGGGGTTCGAAAATGGGGCACCCCCTCTGCTGAGCCGATTTTTTCGAAATTTTGGCAAAACACGGCTAATGTCAGTTTTTAGGATGAAATCACACAATTTCAAGGACCCGGCGTTAAGGGCCCCGGTAAATAACGGGGGTTTTTTTTTTAGGAAGCAGTGCAAGCGACAAATCAACGGAGTCTTCCCCGTCAGGGAATAGGTTAACCTTGCCGTATTGACCTCACATAACCTCATCAATCAAATTGCTGTAGCAGTCAAAGGGGCGGTGGGGGCGGCAGTTTCTGGGTGGGACATGCATCAGACATTCTGGCGACTACGCTGGTCCATGTGTCTCCGATGGTGAGCGTCATCCGTTCCGTAAAACTTTCATGCAAAGTTTACCAGATTATCATTTACACTGTTATTTGCCATGCGCCTTCAGTCCAAACCGAACTTCAGTTCGATCGCACTTTAACATATGCTTACAAGGTTAACAGAGTAAACAATGCCAGATTAGACAAAATTCCACGATATTTTGGGGTTCTGAGCACTGCAGTATTGAAAAGGAAATCCTCACCTTCAAATTTTCAATTACGGCAGGCTACGGGGCGTAAAGGCCCATATGCGGTGACTGGATTGCGTGATCGGATGGTGAGGTCAGGGCCTGCGCAACAAGCTTAGCTTAGCGTGGGTCCTGATCTCGGGAATTCATCCCATCAAAACATTCGGACTAAATTTATTTAAAAAAAATCGCGCAAAATAATCCATCGTGAAAACGGCTAGTATGTACATATGAACCATGTCGCTTCTTTTACGACGGTAGAGAATGGACGGGAGTTTCAGCCTGCGCAGTCTATCTTTGTACGACAATCTTTTTTGCAATCTCTGTGCATTGTGCAATCTTTGTACGACTGTCTTTGTATTCCTTCGACAAAAAGTTAAATATGCTGGAGAGCCTTTTCTGCCAAGAAAACTTGCAGAAAGGGGTTTCTCAACACGGGCTAAAAAACTGCTATCTCAGTTCAAAACCCATGTTGAAGGTGAAATATTTCATTTTAGTCGAACACGCCAGGCGGCGCAGCAGGTGAATATGAGGTGGCACTGGTGGCGACCAGGTGGCGCTGGTGTGCACATTAATCACAATATTGATGACTCAAACCACGATCCCTTGACGGGTGGGTACATCGGAAGTATGACGGATAAAAAAACGTGAAACAACAAAATAGTATTCATGCATAGATCGTTCAGTGTGGCGAAGCGGACGGGTTAGCACTATTGATCTCCATGGGCGAAATCGGCTGCAATAATCTACCGGGGATTTGTGCTTTTCCGAATTGAAAGTGCGGATGCAGGATACTGTGCCTCGTGAGAAATGAAATTGACTGAGAAAATGTATACTGATTAAAGGCCGACGAGTGAATGTTTGGGGTATAGCCGTCGTATGTATAGATGGTGAGCTGATATTTTCTGGATCTAATGTGAGTCAACTTGAGCAAGCGAGACTCATGATGCAACAACCAGGAATGGGTGGCATGGGTGGCATGGGAGGCATGCAGGGCATGCAAGGCATGGCAAGCATGAGTCCTGCAGACAATATACACACCGTTAGCGAAACGCAAGCCAATTTCATAAGCGATAGAATCCAGAATGTTGAACGGTACTTCGGACTCATGTGCAGAGGTGTAGCACTCATTGCAAGAAAACATGCTAAGTGCAGAGATGCAATGGATGACCTAGCAAGACTGATTGTCGGTTATACGGACACGGAGACATTGAATGTCTCCATGAGAAATCAAGTTACTCAGCTCGCTGACTCAATATGTGGCATTGCAGATGTTCAGCAAGTGCTAGTGGAGAAGCTGGAAATGAAAATAGTAGGAGGATTTTCCACTTACAAAGACGCCTGCAGATACGCCAAAGGGGATCTAGCGTCAACTTTTAAGGCACAGGCAAGGGAGATCAGAACAAGCCACAAACTTGAAGCCATGCAAGCAACAGGCCCAGCAAATTTCAGACAGATCGCTATGGCTGAAACAGAATTACAGAGAGCTGCTATCGACGTCGCTCGCACGCACGCAGCCCTGGAAGAGAGCATGGAATACTTCGAAATGAAGAAGCTCCGTGACCTGCGGCGGTTCTTTCTCGAGTTCAACCACGCCAAGATAATGTACCACGCACGCAATATCGAACTGTACACCCATGCGTACAAAATGATCAAAGACATGGACGTAGAGACGGACCTGAATGACTTCCGCAAGGCGATGCAGTTCCCCGCTCCGTCCAACTCCGCTCGGAAACAAGTTCAAGACCTGCTGTCGCAGAGCTCTGGCGCGCACAGTCCCAGTCGAAAGCCTAGCTTGGCCGCCAGTCCGCGGGCCACGCCACGCTACGCCGCTGGCAACGAGAACTCGCCGTACAACCGCACCCGTGCCCGCTCGATGGACTGTGACCGGGAGCCCGGTGCGCGTCTACGCGTGCAGTCACGGCCTCGCATGACCGACAACGATGTGTTCCAGCACTCGTACGCAGCTGGATCGAGGGACCGAGTGGCCGCTAGGCCCTCTCGCAGTCGGTCCTCCTGAACCTCTAGTGCGAGTCGAAATTCCTACTCGGGCGGGGGGAAGCTGAAGCAGAGACATCACAGAAGAGACACATCAAATGAGATGAGACATGAGACACGTCAAAGATGATGTCCTCAGTTGTTCAAGTTCAATGACGATTTGTGTAAGTGCATAAGCATTGTGAAACCTGTAAAGAGTACGATATCACATGTTGTGACGCATTGTGCTGCAAGTCCTTACCAATGTCGTGACGCAATATCGCTAAACAGTATATATGCTGAGTGTGTCTCTTGTTAGGGTTTGTCAAAACCCAGCGGAACGGAAGTAAGTGCCAAACCAAAAGAGAAATGCTGTACAAGAGGATCGCTGACGAATCAACCCGTTAACTTAAGTAACCCGTTAATATACTTGTTTGACCCGTTAATCCGTTAAAATGTTAGCCTGTTAACCTGAAAACTGTTAACTCTCGGAGTCCCTTAAAATACGGGAAATTGGCGCGCGGAAATATATTTTCCTTTTATCATTGGAGGATATACATACATTAACTTATATTTGTTGAATTCACATTAAACTACTAAAATGTCATCGACATTTTCGAAATGTCCTTTATGTTTTAACTGCACATTACTGCAGGTATTTTAACTTTCTTTGCAACTTGCAACAACTTTTGTAACAATTAAACCATCGGCTTCCGCTGTTTCCTTTAAAAGAGATGACCTTTTTATACCAATAAAGAATTTACACAAACAAATGGAAGAAGTTACGAGCGCTTCGCGCTCGCTCGTCTTTCCGTGGTATATGATACAAATCTGAGTATGAGCGGCCAGACCCGACCCAACTCAACTCAACCGGACCCAACCCAACCCAACCCGTGGCGACGCTTTTGAGAAGCTTTTATCTCTGTAACCGCACTTCCGATTGATAAGCGGTCTTCTTTGCTGAGCAGCCCCATCCAACCTTCCCTGTTTCAGACCAGTGCCGACTCATGTGGGTGACTATCACTGCGTGTGGCACGTGCCACGTGAGGGGTATTGAAAAGTGCTTTCTCACAAAAACTCTGCAACGGCTGTGCAGATTGTGCGCAAATTGTGTGTGTGGTTACTGGTAACCTCAGCCGCCGCTTTCCCGCAACTCAGGGGTGGGGTGACTCTGCACGTGCGCACGTGCAGTTCTATTATATATCTCCGTTCCTTTCCTATTCTATAGCCGTTTCCACGATGGGTTATTTTGCGCGAAATGTTTTAAAACATTTTAAAATGTTTTAAAATGTTTTAGTAGTAGCCGCTTTCACAATGGAACTAATTGGCGAAAAAAAAGTTTTAAACCCTCGCCCTATGGTCCCATATCGGCGAGGGGTTAAACATTTGCTCGCAAATTAGCCCATGCGTGAAGACGGCTACACTGAAACATTTTAAAACATTTTAAAAATGTTTTAAATACATTTCGCCAGCAAAATAAGCCATCGTGAAAACGGCTTATATCTCAGGAACGGCTGGGCCGATTGATTGTGTTCAAATTTGGTGTCTGATTAGGGACGTCTCAGCCGCCTTCTTCCCACAAGTCCAGGGTAGGGTGCCTCTGCACGTGTGCACGTGCACACCCCTATTATATATGTCAGGAACGGCTGAGCCGATTGTATTCAATTTGGTGTGTGGTTAGGGACCTCTCAGCCGCCACTTTCCCGCAAGTCAGGGGTGGGTGCCTCTGCACGTGCGCACCCTTTTTGTATCTCAGAAGCTACGTACTTGTCCACTTGATGATAATTCATCAAAAGTTTCCTTCGCGCTCGCTCGTTCATCGCCAACTACGGCGCTTTACTGACATTATTGCTAGGTACATACAGCTGCCGACAGAAAGATCGCTGCCCCTGGCTGGCGATACATGGCTTCAACACTGTGAGTGATCCAGTTACACTGGACTGTGGACTGTTATACTATCAGTACAGAAGGCTTCAAGCGGCACAGTCTAACAGTAAAGTGCAACTGGATCACTCACAGTGTTGAAGCCAAGTATCGCCAGCCAGGGGACAGCGATCTTCCTGTCGTCAGCTGTACCTATATCATATATGTATAATTATTCACGTTTGACACACAACCTAGGGAACCCCACGAGTTTGAAATACACGAGTTCATTGGCTCTAAATCCGTCTTATTTCAACCGAACTTAAGTTTATATTTGGGAATAATACTTTCTCCACCTTTTTAAGACTCATTTAAAACTTAAAATCCCTAAGGTTTCTATTATTAAGGTTCGATTATTACCGAGTGGGCGCAAAGCACCCGTGAGGTTTCTCGTCAACTTACTAGACAAGTTTGCATTTGACCCAGCCCGGCCCGGCACGGTCCGACACGGCCCGACACGGCCCGACACGGACCGACACGGACCGACACGGCCCGACACGGCCCGACACGGCCTGACACGGCCCGACACGGCCCCTGGTCAAACAGGAGGCCCCCTTTCGACTTTGCCCCCCAGGTAAGAATCTGGAAACGCCGCCTCTGGCAAGCTACTGTCACGATTGAGGTCGGGTTTTCACCATTGGATACACACTAAATAGGTTTTTACTTTTAATACGTGTTTCCTCTGATGAAGTTATGATTTAACTAAGTGTGCTAAGTGACAATCCATAGTTTTCATGGACATAATTTGCGCTAACGAAGCCTTCAACAGTCGACGAATATTGATCTAAGCATTAATTTATACGATGAAGCATACTGTGCGCTATATTGCAGTGCGTTGGACTGGGTGGAATCCACATTAAGTTGGAATGCAAGACAAGTTGCAAGGAAGGTTGTTTTAGGCTTAATGAAGGGCGAAACGATGTGTTGAGGGAAAGAAGTTAGAAAGAAGGGGTATTTACTATTTAATATACTGATGAATTGTATGCCGTTTATATTTATCTCTGTGCATTTCCACATTTCATAGCTAACGATCAAATCTACTTAGGCTGATATGAGTAGCTGCTAAGGCACCGTTAAAAAGGTGTAGGAACAGCCACAGGCAGGCAGTTACAGGGATCCCGTACAGCTGATAGATCCATAGGACTTAGGCTGAATTATGACCAGTTTTATGTTTTCAGTGACGGCTCAACCAGCGCGATCCAACGCTACAGTCTGACTGGCATGTAATACCGAGAGTTATGGTGACAGCACTGTTCGCAGATATTCGAAATCCTTCACTCAAGTAGACATCATTTATTTTACTGTCAACCCATAATGTAAATGCAAGGTTGCGTGCGACGAGGCGTTAAGCAGGGTTGCATTCTTACGAATCTAGCCAAGTAAATACAAACCAATCGCAACGGACATATTCACATGCATAATATCACGACAGCAGTCTTCTTATATATGTATAACTACTCTACCACTTTCAAGGCTCTCGTCATGAGCCTCAGCTAGTCATGTTGAGCCCAATCCATAATGCTGAGTATATTTGATGTGTGTGTGTTGTGTGTGTGTTGTGTGTTGTTTTCAGGTTGTTAGTGGTGTAATGTTCAATCAGAATACGAGGTGACCATGCAACAAGATTCAACAAAAATTCAACAAAGCCAACAACACCCGACATATAATTCTCCCCCTCCCCACATGCGCTACAGTTCCAACTCAAAGCTGGTCTGGCTGCCCAGTGCCCACCAGCACCGTCTGAGGCGGTGGCAGCAACGTTAACCAGCCCGGCCTCTGCCCAGAAGAGGGGGGGGGGTTGCTCCGCCGCTCCCGCCGGTACACACAAGCGCTGTCCCGGTGCACGGCAGCCGCGAGCGGGCCGGGCTTACTCTATTAGCACGCGAAATTGGGCATTGGAAAAAGGTGCACTAACGTTGTGTAGTAATGATCTAAATTCATGGAAGCTCAAGCTTCTAATTGATCTACTGTGAGACTTTCCTCCTGAAATTATTGTGTGGGCTGCTCTGTTGAAAACTTCGTAATGCCTGCTCCAGTGCGTGGTGGGTGCAAAAAATGGCAGATACCATGAGTTTAAATCGCTATCAGTATAGGAGATTTCCTCAAAATACTATCAATAAATGATAGCATTTCTGTAGAATGGATCATGACTAAGCCAATATTGTACCTATTACCTACCTATACCTATAACTGTGTATTTAAAGATGTGCATTTTGATACACCCGTCAGTGGACTAGATAAGGGCATAACACTACAATACGTCCCATCACTATTCACTTCTGGGTAGAGGAATTATCCACAGATGACAGTAACATTGTAGATCATCAACTCACAAGTCATAACTGCTGCGATCCTGAATTTCCAATGCTAGAACATTTTGAGTCGAGTCGATGTGAGGTTAGGTCCGGGATTATGAGCAAAGCTGCTTCACTTATCAGTTGGCGACGCAACTCTGATGGGAAAAGCAGCTTGGTGGTCACAGTTTTGTAGACGTTGGCCGGCACGCAGACTGCTGTGGTGACGCGGCCTGCTCCGTTTTCCGACAGAACCGCTCAACTCCGACGGCAGCGGCCCAGCGTCGGTCAATCGTTCGGTATGCAAACTTTGGAGCGACAAAGTTGGCATGTCGAAGCCATGGCCAGCGCACACTGTAACTGGCCTGGGTAAAAATATGAATCTTGGGAAAACCGGTGATAGAACAGGGAATTTCGCTGTAGCCAGAAGTGAAAGCTTACTTCGTCTTATTCAGCACCGAAACTGTTTGTCGCACTTCTCTACGACTGGTTGTCATCATCTCATCACAGTGCAGTGGTAAACGAGCAGCATTCGAGCAATATATCTATATACAGGGTGTTTCATAAAAAATGGCACCCCTGTGTTCTTCGGCTCATATCTGCCACAGCTTTACCGGAAGAGAAAAACAAGATATACGCATTCCAAAGAGCGAACAATTAACGTTTAAGACACCAAACATATACCGATAGATATTCATATGTGCGCTACACGATGTCGAAAGAAAAAGTTTGTCAACAAACTCGAGTGAAAACGATTTCGGGATTTACAAAAAAGCATTAACGGTTTCCATACAACGACCGTAAATCAGATCCTTCGAGTCAGAGGATCCACTGTCCCAGTTTATGGCACGCTGCAAGTATCGTTGCCCCTTACATCTGCATTGGTTGCCCTTAACATTGTTTGCCCCTTACACCATGTCCACTGCCGAAACGTCAGAGAATTTTCTGGAAGAATCAATGTCCCGGCTACGTCGAGCCCGGGAAGCCTGGCCGACTAAACGGTCCGGACTTGAATTTCTTGATTTTTGGTCGTCTGGGGAGAGTTGAGTGAATTGTTTGTAAAAGGAGAAAAGATCACGACTTCGAAGAGCTTGAAGGACTGGCCATCAGGAACCTGCTGGACAGCAGCTTTCCCAGAGGCCAGTTAGCGAGTGCGTCAGTGGTTTGCCGTCCCCGAAGCGTCTCCAAGCGTGCGTTCCATATGGTGGAGCTATTTTGAGCGCAGACTGTGAACCTTGTGTCTGCCACAAATTTCTCCACGTTGATTGAATTGTGTTATTGTTTTTAATTCATCCTTCACGAATGAGGAAGCCGATCTCCAAGTTTTGTGTTGGCATCTTCAGCGCACTTGCAGAATACTTAGTGTATACAAGTCTCTCCGTGCGACTTATTTTCGTTTCACCTTGGTTGGCGACAACATATTTATTTTTACGTCGTGTAGCCACAAATGAATTGCTATCGCGATATGTTTATAATGGTCTGAAAGCAAATTGTCCGCTCTTTTGAATGGTATGCTTGGTTTTTCTTTTCAGCCAAAAATGTGGCAGATATGAATCGAGGAACTTAGGGGTGCCATTTTTTATGAAACACCCTGTATATCTGTATCCAGTTCAAATGTCATGCCTCTCAATAGAAGTGGCTAGAATTCTGAGAGACGGTGTCGCGGCACGTACTCTGCCTGCCGTCTCAGATGGCCGATACAAGAGCTGGAAAGCTTCATCTGTTCCTTTATCAAACCCGATAACATCGAACCCAACACGGTAAATAATGAAATAAGGTGTAATAGTGTCATGTTCATGTCATGCGCAAGAAGTACCTTCTGGTTGCTTTTGATGATACAACAGAAAACACAGCAGAAGTGGTTTCGTTGGTCGGTACAAAGATTAAAACGTTTCTTGGTTGCGACTTCCGCGTATAAATCGTTTCTTAGGCGTCAATACCAGAGCGCATCCAAAACCATTCATTGCAATGAAGTCACAAATTTCCCAATTTAGTTAAATAACTTCTTTTCTATGCATCACTAGGCCATTTTTTAACAGCATTTAAATTTGAATGACAGTGAATGTCTAAGGGGCGTTTACTAAACGCTCCTGCGAACTGTTTTCACACCCGCTGAGATTATGACAATACTTGTATGTCATGACGTAATACGTCTTACATCATAATATCACGGGAAACTATATTATCTCATCTTACATTGCGACAGATGACATCGCGTGAGATCCCGTCCGACCACCACGTGTATCGCCAGTTCTACCGTCCACCGTCCACACCAGTCCTTACTAGCTCGGGCTCCACCGGTCACACACACACACACACATTCTACTGCATTCTACCGTACAAAGTCCAGACGAGCTCATCGTTCACCGTCCTAGCCATTTCACCGTCAGTCTTAATGCCAGCCTAATCTGCCGTCCACTTCTCATACCACTCCACCGCCAATGATCCCATCTTACATTCCATTCCACCGTTCATACCATTCCAATCTCCACAAGCCATACTATTCCACCATCAGCTAAGTCCTTGCAGTCCCGAGTCCAGTTACCAGAATAACACTACTTCTTCCACCTAACTTGATCCGAACATCACACCGAACCTTTATAATCCGAACATTATATGTGTGTGTGTGTGTATATATATATATCATTATATATAATATATATATAATATATATATAATATATAATATATATATATATATAATATAATTAACGAATATATATAATTAAATATTATATATACCTATATATAATATATATATATATATATATACTATATGGCTCTTCCCGCTGCAAGTGACAGAATAGCTCGCCAAACACAAGTCCATCGCTCCCGGACGAAGAGTTCCTCCCACAGCCGCTACTGCGGCTACTCCGGGCACCTCAATCCCGTTCTGGAGGTCATGACGTCTGGATGGATATCCTGTCTCTGGATATCCAGCTGCTGTACATCCGGTCGGGAATATCCGGCCGGCGCGGGCGGTCTGATCTGAGAGGTCACCGCCCGCACGACTGAGCGACTGATCTGCGTATCCGACCTGCCGACTCGTCGCCAGGTTTCCCCAGGGTGACATCATGTTCTGCCAGCACGGGGTGGCCGGCGGAGAGGCAGAGAGGGGTCAACGAGAGCGTGAAGATTCTCGGCTGGAGAACAGAGGTGAGGTAGTGAGGTGTTGAGGCTTGTTCAGGTGTGAGGTGTTGTGGTGGGGTTTAGTTTGTGTGATGTCACCCTGGGTATTTTCTCGTGATGCATGACGTGGTATTTTCTCGTCAACGGTAGCTGCTGTTGATTTGACTATAAACTGATGAGTTTTAATTTTGCTACGATAATCTGAGTATAACCTGAAGATTATCATACTTCTTACTAGGAAGATGGATAGCCTTTGTTACGAGAAAAGGCATATAAGTGTCCTTAATATGATTTTGGCCTTTTTCATAACGATATATATATATATATATATATATATAATGTATAATGGTATTTATTTATATCATATATATAATGTATTTATTTATATATATTATTATGTATTTATATATATATAATGTATTTATATATATATATATATATATATATATTATAATGTATTTATATATATATATAAATGATGGTTGTGCCAAACAAAGATAGCTCTCCAGCTAACACCGTCTTCCTTTGCACCATCACGTCGTTCTAACGGTACCGCCCACGGGACTCTGTGCATATTGCGAAGTTTTCCATCATCATCATCATAACACTGGTGTAGTACCTACCGATACAATCTAAACGGTATTGTCTGTTAAACTATCTGACACAGAAAGACGACGCCCACGCCGCTTCTTAAAATAGAAGTGACTCAAAATTTGCCTGATCCGCGTACATGCTTCAACAGGAACAACCTGCAATTACAAATGTCAGCTTTGTCTGCAATTTGAAGACATGGTATTTTGGGTGATATAATACAATATATTTTTGATGGCTTTTTCCAATGTCAGAACAGGGGTATCATTCAATTATTAACATCTTCCAATAATTTGTCTCTCTTTGTGCGATTCTTTTTCATAAAAGGGGTTAGAGTTTAATGCAAAAGTGACCCGTATTAAAACAGTTTCAACGTGATTTTCGAATCGTACCGGTGAGTAAAATGTGTACCGGCCGTTTATAGCATTTGTCTTGTTTTTACTCTCTCCACGCTCACCCTCTCACGCTCAGATACTATAGTTCAAAACAAGATATGTAAAGCGACATAAATTCGCAGAACTTTTAACCTTAATTTAAACGTCCTGTGCCATTGCAGCCAAAGAGTTGCAGTGACAACGGAAAATTATCCAGGTTCACCTACCTTCCCGAATCCCGGTAGTCACAACCCACAACTTCGGCGTCCCTCTCGCCATCTTCTTCCGCGGGATTTCCCAAACCACTAGTTAAGTAGGCATGGATTGAGCGCCTTCAAGGTCTATCGCCACTCCCAGCTGCTTATTAGTGATACATACTCTTTGTTTAATTTAACAAAACTTTAAAAGTTATGCTTTTTAGTTGTTTTTAATTATGTAATGGCTCAACGCGAAACAATCATTAGCCGTGGCAATTATAATTCAATTATTACTATGAAGACACGCTATAACCATTGTTATGGTTTCAATTACACTATCATTCAATTTCAGAACCTTCATGGCATCTCTTTAATCTAAGGATGCTACGAAAAGCAATGCAGAATGTATTAATTCTTTATGTGTCAGTATTTTGCTGGAATGATATTTTATTATTTATTATTATTTTATTATATAGGCTATTATTGTATTATATAGGCTTTTATTATTGTATTTGCCAAATAAGCAGCATGTGGTCTTTTTTCACCAGTGAATGATGATTATGGATTGAAGCCAATCTTTCCAGCCCAATACAGTTAAAACTTGCTTTCTTCAGCACGTTCTTTAAAAGGGTGGTAAGCAGACATGTGCATAGATCTGAAGTAGGATCTATGATCCCAGAGGATCTCTCGACAGCATATAATGTTGGATCTATGATCCAACTCGATCCCACGACAAATTATAACAGTGAATCTTGGATCCCAGTAGATCCCTCGATTACATTTTGCAACGTATCTTAGATCCTAGAGGATCCCATTATAAACCATGAAAATTGATATTTGATCCAAACTGATCTCGGATCCGACAGGATCTGGCTTTTATATCATGTCATAATTAAAGTATTTCTGGATAAAATATGACTAAAAGCATAAGCCCATTCTAGTTTGATTGGGAGAACTAGGTTGAAGAGGTAACTCGTCCAGGTGGCCGAACCCACGACGGTGCGTTTTTAATGCGTTGCGTTTGCGATCGTCACGTACTCGATGGCCTCTCAATGGGTTTTTTTACAACGGGCGCCCGTCTCAATTCTAGCTGTTCCGTTCTAAATGCGGTTTGTTCATATTTGAAGGGTACTATGCTATGTCCGTTCATTAAAGTAAAATTTTGATAATGTTTGAAGTTGAACTGAGAGGGAGATTATGCATAAGTCACCATTGAAGTCGTTTTTTTTTTTTATAGTTGCGCTCAGTGTTGCCCAATATCATCGTTCAATGAGTGTAGGTTTTTATTTCCAGCCACAAGGTGAGCAATGACGAGTTCTCGGCCACCACTAGTAACTAATATCAATTAACCTTGCGAGCCGTTGTGAAAACTATGGAAAATAGTGATGATTCCTTTTGCTCTTAAAAGCATTCCTACCCAAATTTATTAATCGTCAGACGAGAGATAAAATTACTGTCTCTCGTATTTGATTTGTGCTTGTATTTGAGTAAACTCAAATTAATTGTGGTGTCATAATAATAGCGCTCATATCCATAATTATCATTTGTCCTGATGAAGGAAATATTTTCCCGAAGGGTTTTTTGGACTTTGAACGAGGGATACGTGGATTTTTACGCTCCAACATTGATGAAGTTTTTTCCAACCGATGGTTTTTTTGGTATTCGGCCATTGTATTACGCATGTTTAAGTAATTGGTTGTTACAAGATAGGAAATGTCTCAACTGCGCTGAATTTGGATAGCTCAATCGCTTGCCCATATTATCTAGTAGGGTGTGTAAATCGCAAACCGTTTTTCATATTGTTATGACAACATTAAATAAATGATAGTATTTTTGTTTTTGCGCTGCTTTGGTGAGCATAACAGGACGATTAAAAATAATATTTAGTCCCTTAGACTTGTTTTAGCATGTTTTGCGATATCATCCGGAAGAGGCAGTGTTCCTTTTAAAGTATGGGTTCCGAAAATAAACATCTGCACGATGGCGGATCTGGGATCCCAGTGGATCGATCCCAATGCAAAATGTTGCCTGCGATCTCGGATCCCAGCGGAACCGTCGACCAATGCTGAAGACGGATCTATGAAGTATGATCCCAATGGATCCATCGACAATTTGTAAAGGTGGACCAGCTGGACCTATGATCCCAGCGGATCCGGAATCCAGATTCCAGAGATCAGATCCCGGGATCTGAGCACATGTCTGGTGGTAAGACAGCAGGAACGTAGCCAAGGGGACCTACGGGAGCCATGGTCCCCCTGAGCAAAATATATGAACACTAGAAGAATGGGATTTTTAGGGGGCAGCCCCACCCCCCCTCCCCCGTCAAGAAACATATGGCTGGAGGCACTTTTTACCGACAAGCCCCTTTCCCTCCCTGATAAATCGTGCGCTACGGTGCCTGTAAGACAGTGTTCTTAATGTTAGTGAATAGTGATATAAGCTGCTCATTTTAGCCTGAATGCATACCAGAGACGGCGGGGTAGCTCGATTCAGGTGTTATGTGGCGTCCTCTATATAGTGCTGCTATCGCCATCTGCAAAATATTTCATAGGACTCAGAGGGCGATGCTATTTTCGTGAAGAAGCAGCGAAGGTAGTACATTTCAGAATAACTGTCAAATGTCAATAGTCAATAATATAGATGAACGAGCAGGGGGGGGGGGGGCGGCCATGACCTCACTTTAAGGACAATTTTGTTATGCTAAAATATTGTATTTTGCTTTGTGATCAAAAGTGTTGATAGCAAAACGTTCGCCAGAGCGAGAAGATCCCAAATCTGCAAATAAATGTTCCTGCATAGGAGGGTTGTGTTTCTTCCTTAGACAAGATCAATATTTGACTGCCCTCCCCCACACATTTCATGACGCTCATACTAGAGCTGCAAAATTCTGGTCCCAGCGTCCCGGCACTGGAACCAGAACTG